>ML777160.1:690894-734055 GCA_009831015.1 Picea engelmannii
AGGATTTTCAGTTCCCTATTTGACAACTTCTATGGTTTTGACAATGTGAGAACTAGATAACGGGGAGTTATTTGGATGCCTATCCCCGAAATCCTACCTAGACTAAAAAAATTCTTTTGGCACCTCCTGTGGAGGAAAACTTATCGAGTTTTTTAGAAAGATTTTAGATGTAGTTGTTTTGGGAGGTTTGGGGTGCAAACCAACCTCGTTTATTTAAAATGGGAGTGAATAGTCTTGTCAAGAAAAGGGTGGGGTATTTTCGGAATCCCTTTGGAGGAAACTTACTTTGACCTCCATGTTTCAAGAAGAATCTATGTGAGTGATAAGTGACTTTTGTGTGTGAGTGAAAGTGTTCCAATTTTTAGTGAATTAGATGCCACCTTGTTGCATGTGGACTTCATTTAGTCTTTACAAGTGTTTGATTACCTAATTAACTAAGTGTCTTTGGTACAACCTTGTGTAATTCAAAAGTCCATAGAAAGCTAGCATGTGGACATGTGGGTCCGTTACTATCCCTTTAACTCCCTATTGTGATGTAATCTAAGAAAAGATTTGAAACTATCCTATATTGATCATGTGGGCATGTATGGGCCCATTACAAAACCTTTAAACTTCCCTAGTGTTTTGATTCAAGAAAGAAAAAATTCAATCATTGTCCTATCTTTGTAGCATGTGGGCATGTATGGGCCAGTTACAATATTAAGATGTGTTTGAAAAAGTAAACTAAGAGGAGTCCCAAGAAGGGTTGTTTTCCTCTCCTAAAGGTTTTAATGTTCTTTAAGGGAGATGAAATCGTTTCACAATCTTTTTCTAGTTCTCAAGATCACTTGGAGGCGTGAGAGAAGAGCATACTAAGCGATTGTTACTCAACTTCTAGTCCCAATGCAAGTTAAATGTGATTAAAAATGATTCCAACTTATCTTGTGAGTCAAAACAAGCCATCCATGTTGCAAAAAAGCAAAGAAGGGAAATTGATTTTATCCTCCTAAGTGCCTATGTGTTTTTGACTAACCCCTTTATATGATGAGGGGACTAAGTGTGGTGCAGCTTTAAAACATGCTTTAAATCATTTTTAAGAAGACAAATGGCCTTCCCCACATCTCAACAACTTTACAATGTGAATTTACCACAGGTGCACGGGTCTCAATGGAGACAGAGGTGCACAGAGTGCATGCACGTGAACAGAGACGAGTCAACAAATGCACATGCGCAGAGCAGAACTGTGAATCAGGCGCATGTGCGCACGATGCGTGTCTGTGGGCCTAAAACCCATGCATATATGACACACGGCCGAGAATGAAAAATCCGAATGGATTTCTCTCAATTCAACTTGGAATTGGTTGAGTGGCAGGTCGGCCTAGGCCGGTTAGTGCACCTACAAGTTAAACAAACTAAAAGAAGAGCAAGAAAAACCCAAATGGGGTAGGAAATTGATACCTTTCCCTAGTGGAGTCACCAATCTGTTGCACCTCTTTCATCACCTTAGTGAGCAAAATAGAGGTGCTTGCAAGCTCAGTTGGGTCTGCTGAGCAGGGCAGCTACAAGGAAAAGAGTTAGGGAAAGAAAATAAAAAATACGATTAAGAATTAAACTAAGAGATGCAATAAAAACTAAATTCATGAGCATAGGGACATAGAAACAAAAAGAACCATAAGACCCATGTCACCAATGTTGAGGCTGATGTATTAGTGAAACAAAGCACCAAGAAGAAAGGGGACTATGAGTCCCTTCTTCCTCCAAGGGAGGGCTCTTTAACCCCCACTAGCTAGCTCTTCTTACAACAAAGAAAAAATGGAAAATGATGAAAGAACTCTTTACAAATCCACTCAATGGGTGAGATGGATTGTCCAATGCAATGGTGGCAATATGCTCTTAACAAGGATGGAGTCCTCAAGAGAATAGAGGCAGCATAACATTACTTTGAATTCCTTCAAAAAATGAGGTGCATCCATGGCTTTTTATAGCATTCGTTTGGTTTATTGTTTAACTGCTTTGTAGTGTGAAAAGAGGCCAATTGGGGCATTCCTAGGTCTTTAACCAGCCCACCTGTCGAATCTAGTCCATATTTGAGGGTCAAATTGGCTTGGGAGCTGAATTGTAAGTGGGTCGGAGGCCGACCACTCTCATAAATGCGTCATTTAGCAGGTGCATTGGTTTTTGCAATAACAGTCGTGCATCATGCACATGTGCACGATTTCTACGTTCTTGTTTCGCGCATGTGTGCACGCCCAATGTCTACATAGCATTCTTCAATTTGTCACTACTTTGTATAGTTTTTTGACCTTTTTATGAATGCTTTGGTATTAATTCAAGTCCATGGATGACTTCATCACTGTTTGACGATGTTGAGTTCTTGTTACCATGTGCGGATGAAATTTCAGTGATAACAATCTTGTATCGGCAATAGTCATGTCACCTTTTGAAAAGAGCAAAAAGTTTTGATTCCATTCATCAAAGGTTCATTTTTAGTATGGCCTTAGGAAGCTAAACTCATTGCTCAGAGTTTACTCCTCCAACTTGTTATTCTTCTAGTCCCTATGGAGATTTTTTCGATGCTTCCCATGTAAAAAACTTTTGTCAATGTTTAGTCTTAAGTCTATGCTACCTGAGTTATCCATCTGTCTCATTCTCTTTTTCAAAGGAAGTGCAAACCTATGCTGACCATTCCTCAGAATTCTTAACTTTGCATGTTGGCCATCCCTTTACATGTGAATATCATAATCACATGAATTTTTTTTCCTACTTTTCACCATGGGCCCACTTTCATCATTGGTAGGTTAACTTGAACCCAATAGATGGCATCTCTTCATTGGTCATTGACTGGGTGGTTTCCCTTGTGTTTGACGACAATAAATCTATTCACACATTGGGATTCGTGTAGTATCTTGGATTCCATTAGACCCTATTGGTTGTTTCCTTGCCTCTGTTGGAAATTTTCATTATTGGTTGTTATTTAGAGGGTCTCTTTCATGTACTAATTCCATCTGGTGCATGCGAGAGATGCACATGGTCATTGGTTTGTGCATATCCTATTCGTCTGAGTTCTTCCTAATCATCAAGGTTTTAATTATACCTCACACTAGATGATGTGGGATACCTTAAGGCCCTCCTTTCAGCAAATCTCATTACATCGACTTCATCTCATCTATTATGGAATCAATATCTAGAGTCATAAGAGTACCTAGAGGCTTGTAGTGATCAATGGCAGGTTCTCTCTTCATCAACAATTGGGAATTCATTAATCTTTCCTGCTTGATGGATTCTTCAAGTGTTTGACCTCAACACCTTTATTCACGCTTATTGAATGTGATTGGTGCCTTGACTTCTACTTTCATGATATGTGGGTTGTCTCACATTTGTTATCGGTATACCTCAATGACCAGTAATCAAATGAATTCTCATTGGGTTCAACTTCAACTAATTTATTCACACGATGCAGACTTGCACCATAGATGGTTAGTGTAGAAGACCTCATACTCACAGTAGTAACACCTCATACCTATTGTTTTCTTTCATCACACTGGTCCTGTATGACTTCAATTTTCATGGAAGATTAGATTGTACTTCATTGTATACATATATCTTCAATTGATTTTGAAACTGGTCTCCATTGTGTTTTGTTTGTGCCTATGACCACCTATGGCATATGTCTACTTTGTATTTCCTATTCATGGAATGAACATTTATGTTCTATATACTCACATGGATTTGTAGTGTACTTCATATTGGCATCCATGTGTACAAATTAAATAGGTATAATAGTATTCTAATGGGTGACTAGTTCCTCTAGTTGGGTCCTCACTACTCCACTTCTGGGAATTCTAATGTATTTCAACCACCATGATTTCTCCTCTGACCTTACACATTAGGAGAATTTGTTATAGAAATTTTTTCCACACCTTATGCATTATGATTTGGTGGCCTACCCTTTCCCTCTGCAGACTCAATTTCCCCATTTTGCTCAATCAAAAGTTAAAATTTCAAAATTGTGTACATATACACGGGCTATAGTTATACAACTTGTGTGTATGCATGTTGCTCCATTACAACCCACGTACATTGGGTTTTTTTCTCAAAATTAAAAATATTTTGGATTTTCCATGCCAGGTCATGGGATCCATGATCCTTGGCCATTCATATGTTGGAAACGCTCTGATTTGACCCTTCAATTACCTTTGTAGGTTATAAATTGAGCCATATACAAGCCTTGAAGGGAGAGAAAAAGTTGAGAGAAAGTACACTCTGGAGAAATTTTGCCTCATATTATATCCTTGAGTCTACATCCCTTAGTCCCTTAAGTATGAAACCTCCTTATGTTCAACCCCCAAGCTCTCCCTATCTTATGGATGAGGAACCCAATTACTCCTAGAACTTGTGAGCTTGCCTTGTATAGGATTGAAGTGGTGAAGGCCTAGGTGGAGGAACATAGTTTCTCGGTTTCAAAGAGTTGATTATACACAAGGTTGTGACCTATGTACTCCTACTGATTATATTAATAGAAATACTCTTCTCTCATCCAATTATATGTTGCAAATGTTTATATTATTTTATATGGGTAAATTTTCTATACATGTTAATGGATTATGCTAGTTTATATGCTAACATTTCATACATTTTCCATATGCTTGTGTATCTTGGATCATGAGAAAAAGTTGTAGGTATCATGAATTGGATTGTGATATCAATGGTGGTATCCTACAATCGTGTGGAAGAGGTAGGATTCTAGCCTTTCTTTTGTTGGCATTTCCATTTATCTATCATACTTGAAATTTGAGTTGATTTCTTGGTGTCGTTATGTCTATTGTGGTCCTACCCCAAACCATAGAGATTTATTCCTTGTAACATCACTCATGTAACCACCTCTTACATTTGTTCTAAAATATGTTTCTTTATGACCAAAACCATTGTAAGAATAACAATAGCCAAATAAATAATTTTCGTACGTGATTGTGCGATTCCATCTTGATGGGAGAGTCTTCCTAATTTTGTCCTTATGAGGAAGATTTGTCTTTTGTGGAACATATTGTTCTTCCTTCATGTTTTCTTCAACCTTGATAGAGTTTTTTAGTATATCAGCATAACTCTTGGTCCTTTATCCACTTGATTGTTTTGAATATGTTGAGGCTTCTTCATTAGCAACTTCCTTCTTTTCATTGTAACTAAGACCAATCTTGTCAAATGGTGATCTTTAACAGTTTATAATTTCATTCAGTTTTGTAGAGATCTTTTCAAGTTTCATGTTAGTATGCGATCTTTCCAACTCATTTCTTAGACAAACTATTTCAGATTCTAGATTGTTGCAGGCAACTTCATTTTCTCTTAGCTGGTCGCTTAATATTTATTCAATTCCCTTTGCCTCTTCTACTTGCGTTTTTAAGTTGATGATGATTATTTCAATTTCATTAGAACTTTGTTTTGTATTAAGAAATTCATTTTTGTACTTCTTGATCACCTACTCCTTTTGTATCCATTTCGTTTTCTTCAGTCTCTCTATTTCAGTTAGAGCACATATGAGCTCTCCTTCAAGATCTACTTCTGCATCAATCTCGAGATTGTCTTCTTTTGTTGATTCTGTATTTCCATCTTCTAGGACATGAGTATGTGTTTCTAGACCCATAAAGATAATTTCTTCTGTTTCATTGTCACTGTCATTAGATTAGTTGTTTTCTTCATTGGTATATAGATTCTTATTTTTTCTATAGAACGTTCTCCTCTTTCATTCTTTCCATTCTTGTAATTTTTGAAGTTGGAATCTTCTTTTTCGTTGTTATTTATATTTTTCACATAAGGAAATTTAGCAGCAAAGTTTCCTACTTCTCCAGTTCCTTGAAAATCGAGACTACCAGGCCTATTGATCCTTCAAAATTGCATCACTCCTTCAACCTTATGGAATCTAATATGTCGATGTATTATCTGAGACACGTGGCTCAATCCTCCCATGACACATGGAATGATGTGTTGATTTTGTGGGTCTATCATGGCTTCTGTGTGACTATCGTCATGGAACTGTCGTGGCATCTTCACTAGCCCACTGGGGCACCAACCTACTGATTCCTCAACATTACACCTTCACCATTCTTCCTGATTTGGTTATGGAACCTTATCTTCCATGTGTCGTCCACTATGTTGACCTAGTGGATGAGGTCGCCTCCCTCTACATCTGTTGACTGACGTGGCACTAATGTATCATGGCATGTGGTGCTTAACATGGAATAAAATATGGCCCACTGAGCTATCCGGCCATCGTCCCCTCAATAAATTAACTCTGAACTCGATCTCATGATATGGTTTATACTATACTAGGTTACCTAGACCACTGGGGTATTGGGATAACTGGCCTCATGGATTTTAACACCTTGATTTCACTCAGGTCACATGGTTTCTAATAAACAATATCTTAGCTAGACCAGCATGCTCATGTGGATGATGAGGTTGTCTACACGTAGCAAACTGTACTATCTTGGCTGCAGTTATGATGCTAGCGGATAATGTGGCTTCCACGTGTCTCGAGCGTGGCTACTGATGTGGCATCTGAGCTAGCCCTTAGGGAATCAACCTATTGGCCTACCAGGACTTCAACATTCCATTATTTTGTTATATGATATGTCTATATCGTGTCATCGAGGCACCATGCCACTAGGCCCCACATTTTTTCCATTGCGCTAACACTCTGATCTCTGAGTATCCGATATACTAGGCCTGGAACATTAAAAATTTATCATTGTGCATAGGGTTCCGTGACTTTCCCATTTTCATTCAAACTATATGACTTCGATTTTACCTTATAAAGTATTTGAAATTGGGTTTCCTCACGAATGTGGGTTATATCAATATGGGGTTTTGTATTTCTATCACTTTCACCTTCAACACATGTTTAGATCTTCATCATGTGCCTTAGCTCTCTCTACAGCCTCAAACTGGGATTACTCATCGATTCATCCACACAAATCTTTGTCTAAAATCATTCTTCTTCATCTCTTGTTCATCATTTCTCTTCAAACCTTTGTAGCCGAATTCATTATGGTTTTCTTATTCTCACATAGTCACTTTGCCTTCAGGATAAACAAAGAATCCTTATAGAAACTCAACAACGCATATGACACTTTCATTCTTGATTCAGGGTAAGCACACAGGGCCCTTGCATAAGGTCAATATCACATAGAGACATTCATAGTCTCCCCTTTTCATTGACATCTCTGATAACATTGTGCAATATTGTTTCCAATAATTTGTCTCCTTTAGAATCAATGACAACAACATTGTGCAACATTGGTTCCAACAATTTATTTCCTTTGACATCAATGACAACATTATTTCCAATGCTTTCTAGGTCTTCAATTGGCCCTTCAATTTTGAGTTTTAGTTATTTTCTTATTCCCTTCCAAACTTGGGTGGAATAGACGCACTAGATAAAGAGATGTAGGACATATTATACACTTGATTTACAAAGGGAGCATTGGTTGGGTCCAACCCAACCCCTTTTTATCACATTGTCATAGGTCAACATTTTGTTTTACAAGGCCAACCAGAGTTAGATTTTTTATTTTTTGGGAGTCATTGTGTCCCAAGTGAATCTCCATCATCATTTCCTTTCTCCCTGAAACTCTTCATAAAAAATCACTTGGTATCCCTTCTTGGCCTAATAAACACATTTTTTCTCATTACCTATCCAAAATAGGTTGTCCTCCTTGCCCACCTAAATGAAGCTTTCTTTTAAAATGTTTTTGTATTCCTCCCAGATAACATATTTATATCCTTCCAGATCTAGTGAATCTATCAAATTCCAAATATTTTTGCTAAGAAAATCAACATCCCCAATAGCAGCATCATTTAAGAAGTAGATACTAGAGTCATGAAGATCCTCTACCAGATCATTGGGAAGCTTGAAATCTTCCCCTAAATTGACCCAAGGGTTCCTCACCTATCCTAATGTTGTTTCCTTTTCGTCCACACTAGACCAGATGGTTCCCAATAAGGGGGAAGGCCTCTACCATGGCTTTCCAACATATCGAACAATTTTGCACCATATTCCTAGGTGTTCTAATCCATTTGATAATGGATGAACCTGAGATGTATTTTGAGACCATGAATCTACCCCGGATCATGTCATTGTGAAAGAGTCTCCACAAGATTTTGGCTACGAGGGATTTTGAGAACCAAAAGATATTTTTTACGCCCCAACCCCCCAACTTTTTAAGCATCACCATTTTTTCCATTTCACTAGTGGAATCACACCTCTTTCTCTATTTACTGACCATAGAAAGTGGAAGTAGAGAATATTGATTTTGGTGAAAATGGATTTAGGTATCTTGGCTATGGAATCCTAATATACAGGACTGTTGCTCGACACTGAATTTAATATATTTGAACAACCACCCCTCGAGATCCAATGATGTATCCAGAAGGTGATTTTGGCCTAAATTGTCTTATAGATTCATATCCAATATTTGAACAAGTAATCATTAGTCTTGAGCATGAAACCCAATTAATTCAAGCCCTCTTCTATAGTTTTCTTTTGGAAAGGAAATAAATCTTCCAAGGCAATGGAAGCATCCTCCTCCAGTTCTTGAATCAAAAGAATTAACTTTTCATTGTTTACTTGTATACCTATAGAGATATAGGAAATATCTAGAGATTTTTTCAGTGCTCGGAGTTCCGAGATAGACCTTTCACCGAAGAGAATCACGTCGTCAACAAATAATAAATGGGTCAGAGTATATATATATATATATTGAAACATTTCAGTTCCATTTAAAAAAATAAATTCTAGAAAATCTTAATATAAGGAACAAGATTAAAGAGCTAGAAGAAAAGATAAATAACAATTTGGAAATAAAGAGTTTGTAAGGTAAATTTGATATCAAACCTATCAAAGAGGAAATTAATAATATTATAGAGTTAGACCCTGAGTGTAACAAAAGAACCTTGAACCTCATAATTTTTGGGTTAAAAGAGAAGAAAGATGAGGATAGAATAGCACTAGTTAAGGAAGAACTACAAAATAATTACAAATTGAAACAACTTGTCTCATAGAAGCACATAAGTTGAGAAAAAAATTGAGCATAAATATAAGTTAATTCATATTAAGGTAAAATCTAATGAAAATAAATATGGCATAATTAGTAGAACTCCAAGTTTAAAAGGGTAGAGAATATTTATAAATGAATACCTCATTCTAGAAGACCAAGTTGAATTAATGAAGGGAGTTTAGAAGATAAAACAAGCCAGTAAGGAAGGAAAATGGGCAATAATTAGGAATATAAAAGTTATTATTATGTAAAAGATAATAATAAGTAGCCATTTGGAACACTCTAGATCCTCTCTTGAAACTATCGTGGCTTTCCATGGAGAAAAAGGGCCTATGTTAAGTTGGATCCCAAATGAAATTGATATTCTATTGTTGGTTGAAACATGGGAGAATGAAGAATCTAACGTCCCTAAAATAAAATTATGGTCAGTATGGAACAAGAGATCCTTGATCCAAATTATTTTGAGAACAACATGAAGGCAGAAATATAACCGAGATATAACAATGAAATACACAAAAATATATAAAAGAACACATAAATACAGTGAAACCCAACTTCTATTACTGAATAAGATAGCAAAACACTATAGAACATAAACTAGAAAAATGGGGTATCTTATCTCTAAAAGAAAGAGATGTTGGCTACGCTTCATTCACAATAAGCTTTACATCACACTCCATTCCATGCTTAAAGGGCCTCCTTCACCTCAACTATATATGAGAGAGTGAGAGGAGAACAATTCCCATGATTCATGTGGGATAAATTGGATTAAGTTTATAAAATGCCATAGGCATGTAAAATACTATGAATTCTCAGGCGATCACCCATCCTAGCACTACTCTAGCTTGAGTGCGCTTAACTGCGGATTTCTAATGGGATCCAGTGCATTAACACTATGATGTAGGCATGTACATAAAACCACTAGGAAATCATTACATGATGTATGTAATTAACAAATGAAGATGGCATTACATTCCATTCCCCATCAAAAGGGTGAATATCATGGTTTATCAAAACCATAGGCTCAAGATGGTGATTTAGTGAAAAAGGTTGATGGCCACTGAGATCCATCTCGATCATTCCACCCCCCTTAGGAAGAAATGGTCCCCATTGCGTCAAGTTCCATTGGGAGATGAGGAGACTTCCTCTAAATATGAATCTTGGTGTGTTGCTTGCCTTGTTGAAGAAGTTGTTCTTCTTAGCTTGTTGAAGAATTTCATGAACCTATTGTTGGAGGGGTTGGATCCATTCAACCAATATAGTTGCATGATTTACCTGAGTATGGGAGGAGATGCAACATGAAGAGTATGAAGGCTTATGTTATAAAATTGCTTGACTGGGCAGTGTGGAGGCACCCCCGTAGGTGCAACAAGAACATATTGGTACTCTTCTACAATATTGACGATCTACTTCTGCTAGATAGAAAGGTCTTGGGCTAAGGCTACAATGGTTGCAATATCCTTCTGTTCACCTTCTGATTGGATTTTGAAGAGGCTACACTTTTTAGTATGAGAGATTAATTTGTGTCATTGTTTTGGTGGGACAATAGTCAGAACTACCTCTAGTTTTCGGTATAGTTGACCCCCCATTGAATCATTGCATAAAATAATAGCTATATCATTGGGGAATAAAGGAAGGGGTCACTCTGCAGAATAACGATAATATTATAAATATTATTACACATAAATTTAAGGAGAAAGTGTGGTGCAACAAAGAATTAGAGGATAAAACAAATTTGTGATACTATAAGGAGGTGGTCAACCCCAATATACAAGTTCAAAAGTGTCTCTTTGTTTTGACTAGCGTAAAAAAGAAATTCAACATTGCCAAAATAAAAACAAAATCTCACGAGCTCCATAGTGAAATAGGGCATTGGAAAATTTCTAAAACATCACGGGTCAAAAGAATTTTTCATATTTGTTACACTAAGAGGGTTGAATATGAAAAACAAATCCTCGATGTTCTATATACACCCACATTATATCACAATTGCAAAATTTTTGTCACAATATTGACCTTCCTAATCTTTTAACTCAACAAAACTATGGTGAATTAGGAAAGCCTCTTTTAAAGCTTTCCGAGCACAAAAATAAAATTCTAAAGAAAACCAAGTAATTCCTTACCTTTTTAAAGGTCTGATAGACCAAATTTGGTCTCAGTAAACATTAACCATCATCACCATCATCAACAACACATAAATATATAATATTAATATAAAAATTCCATAAGAAAATTATACTAAATCCAAACAAGCATGACATAATATCTATATTTTTCCTTCGGTAAAAAAATTGATCACACTATTTACAAAGCTAATAAGGAAAAATTTACCATACTGTAATATGTCATGGCACCATTCACTTTTATTACTACCTAAACAACTAAAAAATCAATTATTTTAATTTGGGTTTGGGTCTTCTTTTTAGGGTTTGTGGGAATTTTTTTATTTGAAAACATTTATTAGAATCTTTACTATTTTCATAATAACCAAAACTCTTCTCTTTCATAATTACGTGTATTTCACAATAGTATAATAAAACACTTCCATTTCCTATTTCTAATTGTGATAGTCTAAACATTCTATGAAATTACTCTTTTTCGACGATATTTTCTGGGGACCTTTGCCAGAAATATGACGAGAAATTGTTAGATCCACATATTTGAGTGATTATTTCTATATTATCCGAGTGCCCCATGAGTTTTTGAGCATGTTGAATCCATTTCTGCATTCATAAATGGATTTTAAACAACAAAAAATAGTGATTTCGTGCAAATTTATGTTGTCGGATTTCGATGACAAAAGCCATTTCGTAGAACAGTTAGACAACGCCTTTCTAAATTAAATGATGTTTTTCATTTATGCCATTTATTTTCCTATTTTCATAAGAAATATAACATCGATATAAGAAAATTTATTATTTTATTATCAAAATATAATATCGTGTACATAAAATGACCTTCTTTATATAAACATATAAAATAGGGACATTATATTTAATTGTCTTCCCACACACACATATAACTAGTTAATAACTAAGTTATTATTAATATATTCTACTTCTCCTTATTTTGGTTTCCATACCATTTCCTCATAGTTTAACCAGTGGGCAATGGTGAGTTTCAAATAGATTGGAAAATCCCTTTACACATTTTTGACATAATGTTAATTGGTGCTAAGACTTGGAATTGGAATTTTTAAAACTAGGTATTTCATCCTAATGTTAGCTACATTAGTTATATATTTTTTGTAGGAAATGAAGATTGATGATACTCTTTGGATAATTCAATGTCTGGTTATTGCAACAAGTCTATGCTACTGGAGTCTAGGAGGTTGACTTTAGTAGGCTCTTGTATTGAATTAATTGTATCAAGCATTGATTGCATGTGGTAAATATATGAAATACTGATATTTGTATGGGTTGGAAATACTATCACAGTATGTGATGCTAGAATCTCCCTTGAATGATCTTCCAAATGCACTATCTATTTTCCCTTTATTTTTATATGTAGTTCCCTTACAGGTGGGGATTTGAACAATGTTGCACATAAGGTTCACCATACAAAGAAATAGAATCAGAATCTTCATTGTTGGAGAGAGGTGCTAGTGTAGATGTGGATGATGAATGTAGGCTAGATGGAGGCACTATTTTGGAACTACTAATTTGGAGATCTTTTATCTCTTCTTTGGATACACAATTTATAACTTGTTTGATTTTGTTGGATATGTTGAATCTATTGTTGGAAAAGTTGAATTTGCAAATCTGTTAGAGAGACATATTCACTTTGTTGTTTTTTGTGAGGCACCATGTGTAACACTAAACAAAAAATCTAGTTGCAAATGGAGGGAGTGAATCCTTGTAATGGTCGCAGAAGCTTGCAGAAGAAGGGAATGAATCCCTTGTGATGGTTGTAAAAGCGAGCTCCCATAATAGTTAAGTTGTTGTTTCATTATTGACCTTCTTTATCTGGATATACAACATAGGGATGTCTCTCAACTTTTTATTTTATATATATATATATATATTAAGGTGTTCTACTTCTCCCTACCATATTCCCTATTATTTCACCAAATAAATTATTGTTTTACACTTCTCATAAAAAAAATTTATTTATTATTGTTTTAGACTTCTCATAAAACAAATTTATTTATAAAGCTTTTGCCTTCACTCATAAAGTAAAAGCTTCAATTTCTTTTTAAACCTTATTAATCTTTTAAACCACCTAATAATTCACTATACATAGGTTTCCTCAGTTTTTTTTTTTTCTTTTAAAAAACACCTTATAATTCTTCTCTTATTAGTCCCTGTCATAAGCATAGATGGACTATAGCGATCGATAAGTCATTGACTACATATTAGTTTGTCCTTTGACCAGAAATATTTGCATAATACCTATTGTTGGAGCTAGGGAATTAAAAGCATATATTTTTATATAATAAAAAGTACCATATATGTACTGATCTGATTGGATAAGAGATTGGAGGTGTTATTGTTGGCTTCGTTATTCCTAATGTTTTATATGGAAACATATCCAAACTTTTTCTCGTATACAGTCTTTTTGAATAATATATTTTTCTTGTATATTGCTTGAAGGTGGATTAATGCTAGCATTAGTTCGAATGTTTGTATTAGCATTTTATGCTAGATGAATATATTCCAAAGTTTTGATATGTACTAATCATATTGACATGTTTTGATATCCAAGCTTTATAGTGATTGAGAATTCCAAAGTTTATAACGTCCTTGATGGATGTTGTTTTGTTGAAATGTATTGACACTTTTTTTGAGATGCCTCAATAGGCCTGACAACTTAAATGTTTACATGAGGTGACGTCCTCCAACAGGCCTGACAGCTTAAATGTTTTCATATCGTGAGGTCCTTAGACAACCTGAAAACCTTAAATGTTTATGTAAATATGCTTCTTGGAGTACATTTTTCCTCGAAATTTTCCATACAGTTACAGTGAATTTGCACAGTCTTGTTTGTCCCCCGCCAGTTCAATAGCCATTGTATGTTTCATCCTTCTTCTACCATTGCAATGCAATTTCGTTATCATTGAAGCTACATACATTGTTTATTGGTTCGGTGAGTGCTTCTTCTTCGTTGGTTTCTCAATTGCTGCTTATTGTTGTTTTGTTCACGAGTTGACCTATGCTTCTGCATTTTAGAGTAAGTTTTGATGCCATAGTTTAATTTTCTAGTCCTTGTTTGTTGTTAAGTGTTTGCAGTCTACAAGTAAGAATGTTTTCTTATTTGTAGTGGAATGGTCCTCGTATGTTTCTAGTTCTTTTTGTGCTTGGGTTGCAGTTTTGTAATCGTTGGAGATACATATGTTGTTTATTGGCTCAGTGGTTCTTGTTGGTTTGTTGGTTTGTGGGTTGTTGGTTCTGTTTGTTTGGCTCGGGTTTATGCTTTGGGGCCCTGGGGGTGCAATTTGTCCTATTCATGCTTTCTCGTTGTCTGGTGCTTGTTGTTTTCTTTTGTTTGATTCAACCTTGCAGGGTTGGGGTCCAGTGACGGTGGTTGGAGATTTTCTTTTTTCTTTTTTTTTGGATTATTATTGTTTTTTGGGGATCTTTATGGTGTTCGACCCCTGCACCCAGGAGTCGACATGAAGTTGTGTTATTTTCCCTGTCTTCTGAGGTCGATATCTATTATTCTATGAGATTTTGTTGGTGCTTCAGTGCTGGCATGAAAGAAAATAGTTGCATGCAAAATTGTTCGAGGATTACAATATCCGTTGTTTTTTTGTTAGAATAAAGCATATGTAGGCTACATTTATAGACCATGTATGGTCATATGTGCCAATATGAAATTACATGTTCTTTATCCTCTACACAAACTGGTGTGTGCATGATACAATTTGTGTTGTGTTTGAGGTATGATATGTACAACAAAGATTCTACAAGATCATATTTGGATGTCTGGAAGCATATATGGGTATTTTGCCACAAAAAACCAAAAACTTGTATCGTGGGCACAACAGTCTGTGTAGAGGATAAAGAACATGTATTTCCATCGATGGAAGCATATCTAAATAATTTTCCACGGAAAACCAGAAATCGTTTAGCTATGGCCATGTAATTGCGTGATATTTTGTGGCTTGTAATATCTTTTGGGCAAGGAAAACAAAATAACACGTTTACAGCCATGGATGGAGAAGTGCAAAGGTTCATGTTTCTGCCTATCTTCTAGACTGTTCATTGAGTCTGTTTTACTCTATGTACATATTGCTTGTTCTCTGATGCATACCAGCTTCCATTCATGTTCATTGTATTTTGTGTGTTCTCGCATTCAAACAAACAAAATAGTTGAAGAAAACGAGGGAGTCTTGACTGCATCAATTGAAGAGGATATAGAAAGGTGCATGCCTATACTGTTATTTCATACTGCATTTTTTTGTATTTCATTTATGGTCTGTATATGTTTTCACCTAGTTTATTATATGTACATGTTGCGTGCCTTCCTACATGGTAACTTATCTTCATTACATGGCTTCCTGCATACTAACTTGCTTCATGTATGTTGTCTTTTCGCTTCATTGGTACATTTAAACAAACATAATAGATGGATACTGCAATGGGCTCTTTGGCGGGTAAATAGACCTGTTTCTCTTTCTTTTAGATGTTTGTCTTCATACTAACTTGCCTTCATGTCCATTTCATATTCAACGTTGCTGCCTTGGAAAAAACAGGTTGCTTGGATAGGGAGATGAATTGTTCTATGCAACAGCAGAGGGTTATGTGGTACAATCTTCTAAAAGGTATACCAAGTGTGCTGGTAAATTAAATATACAAACTGGGTGGGGGCATATAATATTAAACTTGAAAACAATGGCTTGGAAGCAATGGGCCTTTCTTCCCTCCCTATTTCTATTGTTTCCATTTTCTATTATCCCTTTTGTTTTCTAATTCATCTTCTTAGTGTGCTTTCCGAAAATTCCTTGGTGCACTTGTTGGTGGACTAACGGTTTCACATCTATGGTTGCACTTCTACTTGATTCCATAGTTACCTAGTTTCTTGATTGTAGGTGTCGGGTTGGAAGGTTAAAGATTTCTCCCCTAGATTTTGGGGGTCTGCAATATACAGATTGGCCATGGTACCCCACCCTCACGCCCTGTTTACTGTCAAACATTTGTCAAGTTAAAAAAATCAGATGCATACAATTTTATGGTTATTTGGTCCTTGTGATGGACAATATACAATGCATATGCTTGTTTAGTCCTGATGTTCATCTGTGCATGCTTGCATTAGAAAAAGTTGGACTAGTGACATGGGCATGAGCAGTCAGTCATCCCAAACATCAGCAGACTGACAAGGCCAAAGGTAAATATGCATACGCTCTGCTCTTACTATGTTTACTAAAAATATATCCTCAGGTATATATTCATCTATGGCACAATGGATATGTTGATGTCATCTGCAATACAAGGTTTGCAGCTCGCAAGAAGTATCAACAAGTACAAGCGAGACGTCGAACATGTTGCATGTTCCGCAGACTAAGAGGTGTCGTTGCAAAACTATGGCTCCATAGTTCATCAAAGCTATGCATGTACTTGTAGATTTATGCCAGTGAAAGAAGAATACAGAAAAATAAAAAATAAAAAATAAAAAAATAATACACACTACCATTCACTTTAGTTTTCCTGTTCAAAAATTTTCACCAGGTCTAGAGTTGTAACATCCAAAGTACTATCAATAGAGGGTTTGAACAACCGCTGAACTGGAAAAGTGTTCGTTGGGAACATAATGGTCGTCTATAGCACATACTTGCACAAGACAAACAAAAGTAGATCCATTATGCGTGCTGACATGATAGACAAGGAGGCCATGATGACAATGACACTGATTATTCCTCCACAACTTGTCCAGAAACATGTAGAAAAGATATTGTGGGGTAATGGGATATCCATTACAAATTTTAATATATTGCCCAAAATAGTATATGACCGTGGTGATTGTGATTGAATTATTTCACTCAACTAAACAAGCATTGTGGAAAAAAAATGTGTTGTTTGTTCATAATATCGTTTCATCCCGGACTCGACTATCAGCTAGCTTGCACAGAGCACTGATATTTACCCAATCGGAATGATTAGTGCAATTGTCACATTGACGAGAAAACTTGGCTCGCAACACATTCTCCATATAAAGGATGGAGAATCGGACAACGAAAAGGAAATGGTACCAGTTTTCATATTTAGTTTTGTCCTTTACTTTCACATGTGCATGTATCTCGGGTAAGTTACACAAATATTGCATTGTTCCATGTTGTAGCTACAATTTTTTTATACGTATTCAAATTTGTTTTCGTCAATCGAACAACAATTGCATAAAGGCCATATTCCACTTATGTTGTTCAAAAATATAACAAAGAAAAAGGATGTTAGAGAAAGGATCTTTCGGACAACCCAGGCAACGTTTGTAACAGAGGTGCAAGTAGATATAGTAGAGGATCTGAAGAAACTAGCCAACTCTACAAATGTTGTGTGTATACATCCACAAAATCATCCTCACTTTGCTTATAGAAATAGCCTTCAACAAAATTCTGCGGCCTGTTTAATTTAATTTTTTTTTAANGGGGGGGGGGGGTTCTCGTTGTGTATTATATTGTTCAATGTATTAATTCCTATGCTCACATTCCCAGGTTGAAGTTGTTTTAGTTGCATCCAATGTGTAATCGACCCCCTTTGAACCTATATGTGCAAAATGCAACTCTCCTACTTCTGCCTCTGCTTTGATAAGCGATGATACGATTGATTGTCTATGATGAAGTGAAAAATGCCCATATATATATGGAAATTGTCTCAATGGTGTCATCTGAACCGTGGGAACCACAACCATGCATTGTACGGTTAGGCAGCCTCTATTACAAAATGTGCTTTCTAAGTTAGCAGAGTTTTCGTATGAAACGTATCTACAGAGAAAGGCAAGTAGTGTCTACATGCTGCGGGAGCTTCGGATACACAGCAAAATTCACCTTAAATGAGGACAATGCAATTTTTCATATCAGCTAAAGAATGGAAATATATATATATATATATATATATATATATATATATCAAACTTTGGTAGGAAATGAAAATACCCCATGTGTCTCTACAATATTTCTTGAACATCCAGATGAATGTTTGTCGGACTTGGCTAGTTTGGATTGCACACACATAAGATTGTTCAATCCAAAAAATGGGAAGCATGGCAGCAAACCCCATATATCCCATGGCCAGGGTTATTTTATACTGGGAACATATACCATATGCAAGTGAAAACGAATGTGGCAATGTATTTTCTTTGTATATCAAATTGTTTGGTGCAAAGGTCGATGGGTCCTTCTCTATGGAACCTTCTCGAAACTTTCTTCTAGCCTGTTTGAATTTTGGTTGGTTCTTGGTTGTGTGCTTCATCTCTCAATTTGTATACCATGGAACTCCAACTGTTGTTTGGAGGACACAAAACAATATAATTGAATTTTTTAGCCAGTTGACCCGCAGATCCGCCTGAAAATTTCTATGGCGTTGTGACGCAAATGTTGTTAATGTTTAATCCATTATTATAGTTCTTTGCATTTCAATAGATAACAATATAATAACACAATATCACTAAGAAATACACAATCACAAGAGACACAACATTTATCCTAGGAACCCCTCTAGGGGAAGAAAACCCAGCAAAACTTCCTTATTATAGATAGCCAATACAATGCCAAGAGATAACTCAAGCTAATAAAAAGGATTCTCTCCCAAAATATGTGCCACTCTCTCTCTCTCTCTCTCTTCTCCAACTGCAATTTTGAAACTTGTCTCTCAATGAGCAAGTGAGATGTGTGTTTAAGTGAGGCACTAGCCTCCTTATTTATACAAAACTAGCATGTGTGAAGTGTCTCTTCATAAGCAGGGCTGACTTCTCAAACTGGGTGGTTATAGCCACCTTATTGTATTCTGGGGCCTCTTAAATATATCCTGGTGTCGACTTCTTCTTTTGCCTATTACAATTACATTATGACCAATCCACAAAAGGGGATTTGGTCCTTTTACAATAGCCGACATAATCAATCCACAATGGGGATTGATCCAATGAATAATATATCAAATAATAATAAGAATACACTTTGCAGTTACATTATTTCAACACTCCCCCTTAACAAGAAGAGTATTCTTCAACAGCATTAGGAAAGAGAGAGAGGACAACATCATCAATAGCATCAAGTGGGTGAGAGGAAAACATCATCAATATCATCTTGGAACACTGACTGGCGTATCTATAAATCATCAAAAGTTTTCTTCATCGGCAACATCATCATTCTCAAAGGAATTTCATCATCATCTGCATCAATATGTATTAGTATAAAACTGATACATCATCATCATCACAGCACGAGTTTGGCTCATCATAATACAGGTCACAACAATCAAGCTGGAAGCAATATACTAGACTAGCTTTACATCATAGCTTCTCAAGATGGAAGAACAGTACTAGTCTCATCTCAACGTCTTGCTTTATGTCACAACACTTAAGTTGGAAGCAAGATACTAGACTGGCTTTATGTCATAGCTATCAAGCTGGAAGCACAGTACTAGTCTCATCACATCGTCTTGCTTTATGTCACAACCATCAGGTTGGAAGCAAGATACTAGACTG
This sequence comes from Picea engelmannii, assembly GCA_009831015.1. Lineage (NCBI taxonomy): Eukaryota > Viridiplantae > Streptophyta > Pinopsida > Pinales > Pinaceae > Picea > Picea engelmannii. The sequence continues at coordinate 710,562 of ML777160.1, forward strand.
GCTTTACGTCATAGATGTCAATATGGAAGCACAGTACTAGTCTCATCTCATCGTCTTTCTTTACGTCACAACAATAAAGCTGGAAGAAAGATACTCGTCCTGCTTTACATCACAACAATCAAACTAAAAGAAGGATACTAGACTGGCTTTACATCACAATTGTCAAGATGGAAGCATAGTTCTAGTCTCATCACATCATCTTGCTTTACATCACAACAATGAGGCTGGAAGCAAGAGATGTCTCATCACAGTGTTGACGGGTGAAAATGATTGTCTGTCAATTGGAAGAACGAGTCTAGTTCGGGGTTGTCTAATTAACCCAAGACGTTTGGTATAACTCGTTCTAACGGGTTTAATGGCTATGTTGGCCAATCTAGGAATCCTAAAAGAGATGAATAAAAGAAAAGAAATAATAACTAATTACTAAATACTATATATATGTATGTTCTAATGTGACTGTAATAGACATATTTAAGAAAAAAATAGATAACTCTCATTTATATACATTATTTGCAGGCTATAAGTTTTAATCTAAACTCACTAAACTCAATGTAAAATGATTGCCTAGTAAAAGTAGATAAAGAAAGAACATAAAAACATTTTTTATTTTTCCTTTATAAGTCTTAAACAAATGTAAGAAAATTGTTATGAAACAGAAACGTAAAGCTAGTCAAAATCCAAAATTTTTGTTCGAATTTCAATGATAAAACAAATAACAGAAAAATGAAATTAAACTAACTTGTTAACGAACTAATGATATGCATCCAAATATCTGTGCAATCAAAAAACATCTAACCACCTTGTCCAGGAGGAAAACCTACAAGGAACCTTAAATATGTTATGAATAAATGTAGAACAATTATGTTGGCAATTAAATTTTAATAACAGGAAGGATGATATCAATAGTCATTGTGATCTCATGATTGCAAGTAATTGCATTAAGATAAATATGTTAGCAAAAATTCTTGCATTTAATCTTTCAATGAAAATTAAAGGAGAAATCCTGTAATTAAAACTAAATAGATGATCACACAATTAATATCTGAAGCATTAGTTATGGACAACATTTATAAAGGAATTATCCCAATAACATAATAAATGATGAAGACTAAAGATATCAAAACTTATTATAATATCAAGATAAACAGAAACTTAAATGAAGACACCATCCACAAGAAGCTAAAGCCAAAATGTGCATTTCTATTCCATTAAAGTTTGTAAATCAAATGTCCATCTTCTGCCCCAGGCAAGGATGCCATCATTACAGAAATCACAAGTATTTAAAGAGTTTAGAGAAGCTAAACATCCTATCTTGTGGGATAAGATCAAATCTCAAAAATGATTTGTTAATTACAAAATAGGGGGCAATATAGCCACTTTATATCACACTGTATCTCTCAAAACTAAAAAAACTTTTTTATGTTTACAAAAGATATGCCAAATGAACTCATAAATAGTCCACATCATGAGATCGCCATCAATTACTCGATATCCTAAAAGAAAAAATGAAAATAAAGGAGTTTAGATATTATTATGACCAATGGTTTCCACAAATTTGAATGAAGATAAACTGGCTACAGAATCAAATGATTATGTAGCTGGTTTTATTTTAACAACAGAAATCTAATTAAATCTATGTAATTAAAGAAAATAAATAAACTACAACTAAAGCAATCAATCAAATCTTTACCTTTGAACTGCATGCTAAATTTGGTTCACAGGATCTCAGAATTAACAACTGTTGTAACACTCTCATCATTCTTTAATATTATGTTCCCAGTCCTTTTCAATCGCTTGCCTTGCCTTTGGACAATGGAATTTAGTCTATGATTTTCATCCTTTAATGAATCGATCTGAGTAGTGAGGGTTTTGATTTGCAATTGAAGAATAGGTATGTCTGTATAATACTTCTCAATCCAAAACAGACAAACATCACATCGTGGATCTATGATAGCTGCTTGAGGATGTTCACGACCGAGTGTCAGAACATCTCCATTGTTGCCTATGGGTTTTTTATTGAACTTAATACCTGGGAAGCCTTGGTTGTGCTTCAAACAGGGAGGCAAATTATCTATGAAATTATAGGCTTGACTGAGATCTGGTTTGAGGTAGTTAGGGTCTTCTTCTGCCAAGAATCTCTCGATCTCAGAATCGGAGCTCTCATGGACCTCGATCATTTTGATTGAGCTTACATGAGATTTCAATTTATTTCATAGGATCCTAGAAATTATCCTTCCTGCCCTTTTATTTTTAAACCCTATATTCGTGTCACCCTTAGACAGTTTGTATGAAGGCATGTTTGCGTTTTTAGCAGAAGTGTCAGGGTAGGTGTGTTGTTCATGGTTATGTAATTCAAAATCCGTCGGTTCAGTATCTGTTTTCTCGGGCATAGGCTCATCAAGGATGAGCCTATCACAAGCTTCTTTGGGTGAAAGAATTTCTCTGTCAGTGGTAGGGATTGTGATTTCTTCCATCATGGGCTTATAAACCTCTACGGGAATGGGTGTAACGAAATCATTTCGAATTAGGAAGGCGTCTCAATTATCATTTTGCAACTTTATTTGATGAACTAACAGTATCTTTATCAAACCGTGATGAAACAAACTGGAATTTAAATGTTGTCTCTTATACCTTTTCACCATCTTATACAGGCTTCTCAATAAATAATAGGGCATATTTAACTAAAACCCAATGAAATTCATCAACAAGCCTATGTGATACAAGAAAACAAGACCAAAGTGACCCTCGCATGTTACGAATTGTCTTAGGATTTCTAGCAAACCATGCCACCAAATTTTCAACAAGGATACAGGCATACCTTTATCACAACAGTTGATTTTCCTAGAGGTGAATAATAGGCTCCATGGTACCTCCTCAACCTTGGCGTTTTTAAACCACTTCTGACCGCTAAGTGGAAGACTTGTCACTTGGCCTAAAAATTCCGCTGTGACCTTGAACTGAATGTCTCCTACCTTGGCTCGATAGCCATCAAAAGAAAGGGCAAATTCCTTAGTGGTTTGCAAGTTAAAACCCTGAAATTTCTCAAGAAATTTGAGTCAGCCTTGACCCTTAAGGTCCTCCTTTGAATCATCACATAGGAGCAGGGTTTTTGAGCCATTGGGTTCAATCCTTATGAATGGGGCCATAAGGGTTTGGAAGGCAGACAGAAAAACACAGTGAGTATGGAAGGTTTCTAGGACAGAGAAGACCAGAGAGAAATCTCAGACATGAGACTCATCAATACCCTAGCGCGCATGAAAAGGAGTTATGTAACACAAAATGTGTTTCACAAAATGAGTGACAAGAGTACATATGAAACCTGAGACTTAACCCAAAATGATGGGATTATCGTTGTCAGGCTGCCACCTCCCACAGGGCACAAGATACGACAAGGTTCATTCAAATTTTATCATCGTGCAACAAAGTGGAGCTGATTTCTAAGGTTTTGGTAAGGAGAAATTTCGTGAACCAAAATGTATTGATAGGAATAGGTCTTACCAAGAGCCTCAATGATATATAACCTATTTTAAGTTTAAAGGAGTCTTGGTGTTTTACACAAACAAAAATCAAAGCGCACTTCACAATCGATGAGCCACTTTAGAGCAATCAACAAGATGAGCTTCACAGCAAAATAACCTTCATAAAAAAAAAATTGTAAAGACATCTAGCATTCATAAAACTTAAAAAAAGTGATGATACAATTATAAGTTTTAGTGTTTCATTCATGCTTTCAGTCATGAATGAAGCACGAAAAAGAAGAGGAAAAAAAAAACTAGGAATAACCGAAACATCATATTTATAGTTCAAAGCTACTTTCAAAAAGAAATAACCCCATGACCACGTGTAGGCAGCTACATAAATTATCATTAGTCACTTTTAAAAAATGAAAACATGTAGGGCTTCCAACACACAACAACTACTCCCCCTTTCAAGGAAGGTCCTTTCGGACTATGCCAATCTTATCTCGAAAGTGCTCAAAATTTACACGAGATAGAGGCTTGGTCAACACATCAACAACATGTTCATCTGTGCTAACGTACTGTAGCTTTAAGTCTCATCTCTGCACCATGTCATGAATGTAATGATATTAGATCTCTATGTGCTTCGACCTGTCATGAAATACAGGATTTTCTGTCATCTTTATGCAGCTCGGGTTTTCACATAGGATCATGGTTGCTTCCATCTCTAGGTCAAATAGGATGGTTACCAACTTTCGAAGCCATATAACTTTGCAGCTAGCAGAACATGCAGCAATGTATTCTTCTTCCATTGTGCTAAGAGAAATGTTGGATTGCTCCCTACTTTTCCACGAGATCATGGTTGATCCCAAACTGAAACAACATCCTGAAGTGTTTTTCCTGTCAAAAACACTTCCTACCCAATCTGCATCAGTATATCCACTCAATGTGAAATCATGATCTCCATCATGTTGGATTTTAATTTTGTTCAATTACATTCAGTTACTTTATAATTTACTTGAACTGAAGCATAAACCATGAAAAATAGTAGCAGTAATAGCCAAGATCACAAGAATAATAACCATGCATAGAGACGCAAGTACAATAGAAAATGCTTATATTAAATTGATGTTATTTCAATGATGAGAGTTGCATATATATAGAACATATGGTGACCATCCATGAAAGGATGTGTCACTTGGATAATAAGTAACTATTTATTTACTAAGTATATTTATACATTGTATTATAAATATTATGTCATATATTTTATATATCATATGAGATATATCAATATTCGATATGAAGAAAAACCAACACATCATAGATGAGACCACAATCTATTGTACCCTTAAGGTACCTCATCACATGTTTTGCAGCCACTAGGTGAACATGTCTGGGTTCTACCAGAAACTGACTCAATGTGTTCATGGCAAAACAAATATCTAGTCTGGTGTTCATCAAGTACATTAGCGATCCAATAATCTGCCTGTACAGCGTGGCATTAATCAATTCTGACGAAGTCTCGACCAACAGCTTCAGCTTCGCTTCCATGGGTGTATTCATGGACTTGCATTCCAACATGTCGAATCTCTTTAGGATTTCGACTACATACTTCCCTTGGTTAAGAAATATCCTCTCTGGACTCTATCATACCTCAAGACCTATGAAATAATGCATTAGGCCAAGGTCTTTCATTTCAAATTCTGATGCAAGTCTCTTCTTGCATTCAGTGATGAGATTTTATTCTCCGGTTAAGAATAATTCATCCACATATAGTAATAGTATTACTGGCTCATTGTTCATGACCTTGAAGTAGAGATTAGAATCCGCTTTACTCTTGGTAAAGCCTATGCTCGTCAAAAAACTGTCTATATGGCCATACCAAGATCTAGGGGATTGCTTTAATCCATATAAGGGTTTCTTCAACTTGCAGACATGAGACTTCTTGTCTTCAACTTCAAATCCTTGAGGTTGCTCTATATACACTTTTCGATGACACCATTTAGGAAAGTTGTATTCACGTCCATCTAGTGTAACTTCCACTTCATCTTAGTTGCAAGAGCTATGATGGTTCTGATCGAAGTGTATCTGGCTACAGGAGCAAATGTCTCTTCATAGTCAATGCCTTCCTTTTGAGAAAATCCATGAGCAACAAATATTGCTTTATACTTTTCAATACTTCCATCGGCAACATATTTTATTTTGAAGATCCATTTGGAGGATACCACATCTTTACTCTTCGTTCTGGGAACTATTTCCCATACTTCATTTTTTATTATGGATTGGTATTCCTCTATCATGGCATCTGACCATTCTTTCCTCTGAATGGTTTCTTCAAAGCAGGTAAGCTCCTCCTCTAGACTATCACACATCAAATCCCTATAACTGGAGAATGGATTTGGTCTTTTCACTTGTCTCGTAGTTCCTTCGGGAACACCATACTTCTCTCCATCTTGAATAAGCTCTCTAGCCCAAGCTTTATTTATTTTATGGAGTATCATCATCTGAGGAGGTTCTTAAACTTCTAATATATCATGGTCTTATTGAATTTCCTCATCAGGGAAAGTTACGACTCCCATCACCGGTTCTGTGGATCTGGGAACCTCCATCACTGCAGTTATGGGGATTACGGGTTCCTCTTCATATACTTCTTCAAGCTGGCATATTCTTGATTTCTTGAGCATTGCATCTTCATCAAAGGTCACATCCCTACTGATATCAATGTGATGGTGACCTGGTATATAGATTCTGAAGGCCTTGGAGACCTCACAGTATCCCACAAATATTCCCTTCTTTCCTGAAGGTTCCAGCTTGTTTCTTTTCTCTTTCGGTATATGAATAAATATTGGGCAGACAAATATTTTGAGATGGCTTACCTCTGGCTTCTTCCCGGTGAACATCTCTTCTGGGGTCTTAAGACCAAGTGCACTACGAGACAATCGGTTCTGCACATATACAACTTCCATTGTTGCTTCTTCCCATAAGCATATAGGAAGATCTTGATCATGGATCATAGTCTTCACAGCTTCCATTATCGTTCTGTTCTTTCGTTCAGCTACACCATTTTGTTGGGGATTATAGGGAGTAGTGAGTTCCCTCTTGATCCCAACATCTTTGCAGAATTTCACAAACTCTTTTGAGGTATATTCTCCTCCATTATCTAACCTGAGGATCTTAATCTTTGTTTCAGAAAGGTTCTCTATCAAGGCTTTGAATTCCTTGAACTTTTTGAACACTTCATCTTTAGATTTCAAAAAATATACCCAGGTCTTACAAGAATAATCATTAATAAATGATACATAATATACATAACCACTAATGGAGGATGAGGGCATTAGGCCACATACATCTGAATGAATGAGCTCTAGAACTCCTTCTGCCTTGTTGTCTCTCTTTGGAAAAGGGTTCTTGATGTTCTTCCCTTGTGCACATCCATTGCATACACCTTCATGGTCAACCTTGAGTTCCGGTAAACCTGTGACCGCTTTGCATATGTATGGTAGCGCCTTTTAGTTGATGTGAGATAATCTTCTATGCCAAAGTTCACATGAGTTTTCAATGGCATGGGTCATGGTAGCCTCTGAGTGACCCTATAGTTTATACAAGCCATTTTCTTCACTTCCAATGATGATTGATTCATTTAAGGTTTCTCCTTTAGACCACATAAGAACTTCTGCATCTATAAAGGTAAATCTGAAGCCTTTCTTTTCTAAAGCTGAAATGGAGAGTAGGTTCTTAGTCAAACCTGGTACATATATTACATCCTTTATTTTTAGTGAATTCCATGAATTCAGTTTGTGGTTTGATTCTCCCACTCCCTTGATGGGATATTGGTAATCATCTCCAAGTGTCACTCTCTGAGAAAACTTATTTTCTGAGATACAAGAGAGAATGTCTCTTTGTCCCATCATGTGCTTGGATGCACCACTATCAATGAGCCAAGTGTCCTCTCCAGGTGTTACAGATCCTGAGAGGGTCGAGATTAAGACATGGTCTTTGATCTGCTCTCTTATTATCTTTGCGGATGGCTCTTCATATTAGACTACATGGGCATGGTGCCTCTTATGTTTTCTCTCGTATTCTTCTCTTCTGAATGGAAAAAATTTCGCAACGTGTCCAATCTTGTCACAATGATAGCATTGTACATATGAGTAATCTATTTCCCTTTGTTGTCCTTTATTTTGAAATCTCCTTGGATGAGATTCTTTATTATTGAATTTGTTTGGTGGTTGAGACTCTTTCTGAGTCTCCTTTTGGAAGTAGGGTTTCTTCCTTCCTCTTTTGGTGTGAGTATCTAGGGCTTGATCATCATCTCTTGGCAGTAGCGCTTCACAGTTAGCTACTCTTGTTTCTTCTTGGGTGCATTCTTCCCATAGACTATCAAACTTCAGTTTCTCCATTCTGGCACATATCATTTGGATGAATGCATCCCAAGGTCTTGAGAGACCATTTAGGGCCATCATTATGAGTTCATCTTCATCTATGGTATCTCCAATTGCTTCTAATTGTTCTTTGTATTCTGAGATTCTGGAGAAATATTCCTGAATTGTTTCTTCTTTCTGCATCCTTGTATTCTTCAATTGAGTTCTTAGAATCATCTTTCGGTTAATGTTCTTTCCTTCATATAGTCTGTTCAAGGCATCAAACATTTCTTTTGGAGTCTTCTTAGATGACACATAAGGAATTAGGTGGTCTTTGATTGAATCTGCAATGATTCTTTTGTCCCTGATTGTGTCCTTTTGATGCTTGGCTTTTTCTGCAGCATCGTCGGATTCCAGAATTTCTCCTTTGACAAATTCTGCTAGGTCATTCTATTCAAGAACGAGTCCAATCCTATACTTCCAGGCACAAAAATTTTCCACACCTTCCATCTTGTCAACAAGCTTATTGCTTGCAGACATCTTTTACCTGGAGCTAGGAAAATGACCGAAAAATGAAAATGCTCAAAATCAAATTCTGAACTTACCAGCAGGTGCGGTTGGATGAGGCGAGTAGCCTGGTGTGTTTGGATCTGAGAAAATCCAACTTTATCTCCTCCAAACTTGATCTATGGATTTCTGGATTGGTGCTTTTAGTTTTCTGGTACCTCTGGTACTTTTGGTACTTCTAGTACACTAGTTTTCTGGTACTTTGTGAAACTAGGGTTTCACTTTCTGGGAGATCTATCCACTGAAAAAATTTGCTGAGAGTGCCAAAGTAATCCTTGGGGGAGGGCACACTTTTCTAGATGGTTTTAGGGATGAAAAGCTTCACCATCAAAAATCCCTAATTTGCATGTACGACAATAGTGACATTTTTCACTCTTGTGAAAGATGCTTCCTTCAGCTTGGCTCTGATACCATGTTAATGTTTAAGAGATTATTATAGTTCTTTGCATTTTAATAGATAAAAATAGCATAACACAAGATCACTGAGAAATAAACAATCACAAGAGACACAACATTTATCCTAGGAAACCCTCTAGGGGAAGAAAACCCAACAAAACTTCCTTATTATAGATAGCCAATACAATGCCAAGAGATAACTCAAGCTAATACAAAATATCCTCTCCCAAAATATGTGCCACTCTCTCTCTCTCTCTTCTCCAACTGCAATTTCGAAACTTGTCTCTCAATGAGCAAGTGAGGTGTGTGTCTAAGTGAGGCGCTAGCCTCCTTATTATACAAATTTGGCACGTGTGAAGAGTCTCTTCACTAGCAGGGCCGACTTCTCAAACTGGGTGGTTATAACCACCTTTATTATATTCTGGGGCCTCTTAAATATATTCTGGGGCCGACTTCTTCTTTTGCCTATTACAATTACATTATGACCAATCCGCAAAAGGGGATTTGGTCCTTTTACAATAGCTGACATGATCACTCCACAATGGGGATTGATCCAATGAATAATATATCAAATAATAATAATAATACACTTTGCAGTTACATTATTTCAACAAATGTAGTATGTGGCTTGTTTTAGCAGTTAGCAGATTACATTGATCGATCAACTTGGTCCTCGAATAATTTGAAATCAATAAATATATACTTTGCGAAGTGCAATTGTGCTATCATATCAACAAGAGACCCTTAAAATTCAAATTGGTCGTTGTTTTGGCATTTTTGCTTAATCGATGAACTCAGTAAAATTAATGTCCTCGAATAATTTGAAATGAACGAATATATATTGTGCGGAGTGCAATTGTGCTATCATATGAACAAGAGGTCCTTAAAATTCAAATTGGTCCTTGTTATGCTTGCGATGATAGAATTTAAAAAAAAAAAACTTTCTTTTCTTTCCTTCATTTTTTTAAAAATAAGCAATTTAACATTCTTTAATAATTTAATGTAATTTAATTGTACAATATCAATATTTAATATTAATAATTTAGTATTTGAAAATAATGTTTTTAGATAAAGTTAGATAGAATGACCATCCATAAACAATTGCAATCTTGAATCCGCCAGTCATGGGGTCCTGTCGATTTGTATGTCCCGGAACTCCGATTGTTGTTTGGAGGACACGGGACAATAGAAGTGCAATGTTGAGCCAACTAAACCGCAAGTCCGCCTATCAATTTTTATATCGCAGAAGTCTGGATGCTATTTCTAGGACATGGAACAATAGAGGCTCAATTTTGAGCCCGCCAGGCTGAGAACCCGTGATCCAAAAAGTGCCTAAGTATGGAATGAGGGATCCGCATATGCTGTATAAAATCGCATGTCCATAATTTATAAAAGTACATGTTTACTATGTATTGCTCGTTTGTCGGAAAACTTTTATATCACTCGCCCGACCAAATTGTACAAACTTTCTTGTCTAATTAAATTCTGCAATATCAATATTTAATATTAATAATTTAGAATTGAAAATAATGTTTTTAGATATGTTAGATAGTTGATAGGGATTACCATCCGTAAATAATGGCAAACTTGAACCCTCCAGTCCTTGAGTCCATCTATCAATTTGTATATTGAGGAAATCCAAGGGCTATTTGGAGGACACAGAACAATGGAAGTGCAATGTTGAGCCAGCTAGCCCGCAGGTCCTCTCGTCAATTTGTATATCGTGAAATTGTGGGTGCTTTTTGTAGAGCGCGGAACAATAGAGGCCCAATTTTCAGCCCGCCAGCCCGAGCCCCATGGGATAAAAAGTGGATAAGTATGGAATGGCAAATCTGTACATGCACTATACAAATTTCATGTCCATAGTTTATAAGAGTACATACTTAGTATGCATTACTCGTTTTTCAGAAAAATTCTAGGTGCGGAAGTTGGCGGATTCACGACTTTAGATTTCACTTACTTTTATATCACTAGCTTGACCGACCGCTTCTCCATTTGATATGGTAATAAATGAATATAACCTGGGCCAATTCCAATTGTGCTATGACATGAACACGAGGACCCTAAAATTCAAATAGATGGCAAGTATGCTTGTGAATTTGTATATCACGGAAATGTGGATTCTATTTGTAGGGAACGGAACAACAGAGGCCCAATTTTGAACCTGTCAGCCCAAGAATCCACCATCCAAATAGTGGCTAAGTATGGAATTAGGGATCCGTACATGCTCTATAAAATCTCATGTCCATAGTTTTTAGAAGTACATCTTTACTATGTATTACTCGTTTCCTCTTAATGTTGTTTAGAAGACATGGAACAATAGAACTGCAATGTTGAAGGACCCAATCCGCAGCTTCGGCTATCAATTTGTATATCGCGGGAATCTGGGTGTTATTTGTAGGATACAGAGCAATATAGGCCCATCTTTGAGCCCAGACTGAGAACCCGCAATCGAAAAAGTGGCCAAGTATGAAATGCAGGATCCATACAAGCTTTATAAAAACCTCATGTCCATACCTTGTAAGAGTTCATACTTAGTGTGTATTACTCATTTTTCAGAAAACTTCTACCTGCGAAATTTGGCGGATTCACGACTTCAGGTTTCAATTAAGTTTAGATGACCAGCCCAACCAACCGCTTCTCCATTTGATATTGTAAGAAATGAATATAAACTAGCCTAAGTCCAATTGTGCTATTACAGCAACATGAGGCCCTTAAAATTGAAATAGTCCACAAATATGGTTGTCAATTTGTATATCGCAGAACTCTAGGTTCTATTTGTAGGGAACAGAACAACAAAGGCCCAATTTTGATCCTGCCAGCCCGAGAACCCATGATCCAAAAAGTGACCAAGTATGGAATGAGTGTTGCGTACATGCTCTATAAAATCTCATGCTCATACTTTATAAAAGTACATACTTGGTATGTATAACTCGTTTCTTGCGAAATTTTGTAGATGCAGAACTTAACAGATACACGTGTTCAGATTTCCACCCATTTTTATATCAACAGCCCGACCAACCTCTTTCCCGTTTCATATTATACAAAATTTTTAGAATGAAAGTTTCCGAATGGGTGGGTTTTTCTTTGAAATAAGATATTTCACATCCTTTTATAATTTTATGTAATTAAATTGTACAATATCAATATTTAATATTAATACTTTAGTTTTGAAAATAATGTTTTTTCGTAGTGTTACATAGTTCATAGGGATCAGCATCCGTAAAAAATCGCAAGGTTGGGCCCGACAGCCCTGGAGTCCATCTATGAATTTGTATATGGCAGAAGTCCAAGTGTTGTTTGAACGACACTGAACAATAGAAATGAAATGTTGAGCAAGCCAGCCCGCAAGTCTGCCTGTCAATTTGTATATTGTGGAACTCTTGGGTGCTATTTGTAGCTAATGAAACAATAGAGGCCCAGTTTTGAGCCCGCCAGCTCGAGTACCCGCGATCGAAAGATTGTCTTAAGTGTGGAATGAAGGAACAATACATGCTCTATAAAGTCTCATATCCATTCTTTCTAAAAATAGATTTTATGTATTGTTCCTTTTTTTTCGGAAAATTTCTTGGTAAGGAAGTTGGTGGATTCACATATTCATATTTCACTTACTTTTATATCACCAACCCGACCGACTGACCGCTTCCTTGTTTCATATTGTACAAACCTCCTTGTCTAATTAAATTGTACAATATCAATATTAAATATTATTAATTTAGTATTCAAAAGAATGTCTTTAGATAATGTCCAATAGTTAATAGGGAATCAAGATTAGCATCCATAGACAATCGCATGCTTGAGGCCACCAACCCTGGAGTCCATCTGTCAATTTGTATATTGTGGAACTTCGAGTACTGTTTGTATGAAACGAAACAAAAGGAGTGCAATTTAGAGTGACCCACCCCACAGGTCCACTGGCCAATTTGTATATCGCAGAATTCTGAATGCTATTTGTAGGCCACAGAACAATGGATGCCCAATTTAGAGCCTGCCAGTCTGATAACCCACGATCCAAAAAGTGGCTAAGTATGGAATGTGAAGTCCGTATATGCTCTATAACATCTCATGTTCATACTTTATAGTACATGTTTAGTGTGTATTACTCGTTTTTCCGAAAATTTCTAGTTTATCTTTTCTCTCTTCTTTTCCTTTTTGAAACATGGGTTCCTGCATAGGTGGGTTTAACATTGTGTTTCCATTGTTCCGCCCCCTGCAACTAGCACCCGGACTTCCACGATTTACAAGTTTGCAAACAAACCCTCCTTCATCTCGTATGCTTTCGCTTTCTATTTACTTGGTCCTTTTTCCAAATGTCTCATGCTTTTATATACAGAACCCCAAGTTCAACAATATACAAATTTCCCTCTTGTCATTTCACTTTCATTGTTCCCCTACGCACAAACAACAACCTAAATTTCGCGACATACAAATTGATGGCCAATATCTATCACTGAGATGCAATATGACCATCGACCCTTCACGTCTCCTGGGTATATCTTCTGCCCTTCTTCTTTTGTAACTCACCCGACCGCTTTTCATACTTAGGTATTTCTTGGAATCAGTTTCACGGGTTGGTCGATGCCTTGTCACAATTATCCATCACCGTTTCCTTCGTACTTGTTTCCAAATATGCAATAATTAAGATTTAATGCTAGTAGTTCATCTTGTAGGAACCGTTAAGATTTTCATTAATGTCTGGAAGTCTAGAGAAGATTTGTCATTACTACGAATTAAACTAAGATTTGCGCACAAGTATGTTATCCTTTCCAAGTATTCATTTCAAACATGATGCAATATGTTTTTTGTGCATTGGTGGCTTGGCGCTTTTAAAATTTTTATGATTCTTAATCTCTCTTTGTCGTCACCGCCACCTTCATACTTTTTTCTAATTATGCAATTAGTGAGTTGCCGCACGAACCCTAGAGATTGTCATTGATCAGTGAAAGGATCGAGGAGATATTACCTTGATACGCATTAAACCATAATTTGCAGAGGGTTATATTATCCCTCCCCGATTTTCATTTCAAACACCGTCTCGAGAAAATGGAAATTCTTTTTAAGTTGTGGTAGCAGTTCTGTCTAGATACAGTTAACACATTGGGGCATAATGGCTAGAGGTTCCACTATTCCAGAGCATATTCTTAGTACTCATCTTCCTCCGCCCAGGAGAAAAAAAGGAGATGGTCCCTTGGTACACCGAGAGATATATTTCAAGCCAAATAATTCCAAGGCAACCCTGTCTGCTCAGAGAACCTGCCCAGTTGCATTCATGGCTGGTGCAGAGGTTGATGTCATGAATTTCGAGCCGAAATAAGATGATTTGATGGGCGATGATACGACAATGGATGATGGCAATGAAAACACTCTTCCCACTCCTACGCCCAAATTGAAATCAACCATAACGAATGAAACTTCCCATCTTAGTGATGGTGGTCTTGAAAACACCAAAAGGAGTTTCACAAAAGAAACCAATTGTAAACACAATAGCCACTTTGCAGCGTGAAAATATGAATTCCAAAGTTCCAAATTAGTCTATTATGGGGGAAGAGTTTCATTGTAAAGTAATGATATTTTGATGCTCCTAGAGATATATTTCAAGCCAAAAAATTATTCACTTGCGGGACTAGTATCCTGTTCTCTGGATATACACTTAACATATTCGGGAATTAGGTACAAAACTCTCACTGCTGCAAGGCATTTTTCTACTTGTCATCTCCTTCCACCCATAATGGACTAATTTGGGCCTCTGAAATTGCACATGCAACCTGTGCTCCTGAATTTTTTTTGACTATGCAGAGGTGGTTTCAGCTAAGGGCTATTCCATTTGCCCTGCAACGCTTTGCTTCTTCTTCTTCGTGGGAAGCTTATGAAAACTATCAATTTCAACACAAGATGATTCATCGAGGAGAAAAATGTAAGGATCTTGCATATTATGAATCCCGTGCCTATGTTTGTCACAGATACGTTCAATGTTTTGGCTCGAAGAATTAGGTCCAATTTCTAAGGATAGATGTACAATACTTGGTTTTTTTCTTATTTTCTTAAATGGATTTGCTATTAAAAAACAATTTCCTTCGACTCTTCGTTACTGCTTATTTTCTGGATTTAACGCTTGTTCTCATTCGCATGGTTCAATGCTCTCGTACTTCTTGTATATTGTGTTTTCTTAGGTTATTTTTTCTAAGATGGAACATCTAACAATTATATGACAATGTACTGTGTCAATCCACCAACCTTTTATGCAAACAAAAAATGGATTACACAGTTTCAAACCAACGTTCAATTCTATTCGTAATGAAGATAGAACATAGCAATACCAACGTACAATCTTGCAGCAAAATCATTATTCTTGTTTCTAGACATGTAATTATCAAGTTTTAATGCTAACAACCCATAATGAAAGAATTTTAATACTTGAGTTAATATGTTGCAGTCATGGAAGAATGTATCAAGAACGTAGTTACACCCACACATTCCAATAAAATCTAATATTCAACAAAGCATTTGCTAGCAATTAGTAGAAAATGAAGTTTAGTAGTTAAGTTAATATGTTACAGTCATGGAAGAATGTATCAAGAACATACTTACACGCACGGGTTGCAATAAAATCTAATCTTCAACAATGCATTTGTTGACAATTAGTAGAAAATGATGGTTTTGCAACAATGGGGCTTCTTTGAAACCAATTTGCGTTTACGAAAACTTCCTTCCGCCTTTCTATTTTCCCACTCTTTTATTCCCTGTAGTTTCTCTTCCTGGTTACTTAATCATGTTTTTTTTCCGAAAATGCCTTGTCGCATGGCTTGACGAATTCACGCATTTCCAATGAGCGCTACCTCTTTCTTTAAATTGACCCTCTATTTTTCTGTGTCCTACAACTAGTACCCAAGGTTTCGCGATATACAAATTGACAGGCGGACTTGCACGCTGATTGGGTCAACATTTCACTTCTACTTTTCTGTGACCTCCAAACAGCATTCAGAGCTCCGCGATATACAAATTGAGAGACGGGCTCCAAGGTTGGTGGGCTCAAGATTTCCTTTGTTTACGGATGGCAAAGTGCTCAAACGAGCCATACCACATTTTCCCCACAGAAGCTATATTAAAGGTCAAAGCATTTCCTCTATAGTTCTATGTCCTGCAAACAACACCCACAGTTCCGCACTATACAAATTGACAACCGAACTTGCGGGTTGGTTGGCTAATAAAATGCCTCACAGTTCTGCGATATATAAATTGACAGACGAAGCATACAAGCAAGAACCAAGTAAACTCACAGATCGTATTCTTGGTCGCTATTTTTTGTTCCCGCCAACTTCGCAATTCTGCTTCGTTTCTCTTTTCACTGAACTTTATCTTTTTTCGTCACTTATTCATTTTTTCAAAAATGTATGGTTGTGTGCATGGGTGGTGTTGTGGGTTCACACTTGCACTCATGCTCTTTTATTGTGACACCGACTGACCACTTCCCCATTCCATACCCAGAAACATATCTAATCACGAATTCTTGGTAGGCGGGCTCTAGATTGGAATTCTGTTGTTCCACAGCCTGCAAACAGTACCGTCACTTCCGCGATATGCAAATTTGCAACCAGACTCAAGTCATACCCTCTTTCATATTATGGTCCACCTATCGTGCCCTCTTCCTTGGTATACATTTTTCACTGAAAACTTCCGAGAAATACAATTTAATCATTGGGTCCTCACATATTTTGTGGAACTATTGTCACCCCATTTTGAAGCCCGTCTGTCCGCTTTCCATACTTCGCCATTTCTTCGAATTTCTTTGGAAGATCATCGGTTTGGCGGGTTGAAGAAATATTCAGTTCCTAGTTGTTGTTTCCTGTGCCCATGCCCCTTTGCAATTAGCAATTGCCAATTATATATAAGATCTTATTTCTAGGCATGCAAATAGCGATTTCCCTATTCCATACTTAACCACTTTGCCAGAATTCCACAAATATACAAACCGGCCACTGAACTGCCCCATCATCATCTCTTTCGTTTTACACATTTTGCACTCAAAAATTTTGACTTTTCTAGAATTCCGCAAATATACAAACCGGTTGCTGAACTGCCCCATCATCATCTCTTTTGTTTTACACATTTTTCACTCAAAAATTTCAATACATAGAATTTGACCGTGCAACACTCGCCTATCCTAAGTATCCCCATAACCATTTTTTGAATACCGTCTGACCGCTTTCTAGAGCTTGTCATTCTTTCCTTGCTTTCCGCCATCTCCGTCACCTTCACACTTGTCTATATATATATATATATATATATATATATATATATATATATATATATATATATATATTGTTTCTAAATATGGAATTACTGGCATTTAATTCTAACAGGACATCATGCAGGAACCATATAGATTGCCATTGATGGGTGAAAGGCTCGAGGAGATCTCCTATTGATGCGCATTAAACGAAGATTTGTTGGGGGGGTTATATTATCCTTTCCGAGCGTTGATTTAAAAATCATGAAATGTCGTTCGCACATCGTGGCCTTTGCACATTCACGAAACCTCTAATTTTTAATTTCTCTTCATCGTACCCGCCACCTTCGCATTTCTAAATATGAAATAAATAAATAAGCTTTACTGCTAACAGTTCATCATTAATCAACGAAAGCCTCGAGGAGATTTCCCATTCATAAGCATTTAACCAAGATTTAGTGGAGAGTTACATTATCGGCTCTAATTGTTCATTTAAACCATCATATGGAGAAAACCAATGTTCTCATAAACCTATGGCATCAGCTCAATAGTAGTTCTGTGGAGATACAGTGAACATCCTCGGACGCGAGAACCAAAACTTCCAATGGTTCAGGGCATATTCTTATTACTCAACCTATTTCGCAAAGAACCAAGTAATTTGGACCTCCAGGATTGCTTATGCAGGTTGTGTCCCTGAGGTTTTTTACTATAAGGACCTGGTCTCTTGGTGCACCGATAAATTTATTTCAGAAAAAAAAATTATTCCACTGCAGGACCGCTCTTTTGTTTCTTTGTGACCTCAGGTCTTTCGCCAAATGCTAAGATTGTTGGAGCCAACATTGACGTTCAGAGGAGAATATTGCAAACGGTTCCTAGCAAAGCCTATTAACGGGTTGGACCTCTTGCCCCATTTTTTGGAAAACCTGCTTCTAGTTCCTGAAGATATTACAAGCTTCTAGGTTAGTTCATTTAGAAATCCATTTCACGAAATTACCTGGTTGTTTACAAGAATAACAGGACATGAGTCCACAACAACTGTTTCTTGGATGGCCCGTTATATTTTGTATTTCACAGTCAACGAACAAACCATTTTTGATTAGGGAAGATTAATTTCCCATGAAATTTGTTCCCAATTGTCAATCTTCAAAAGGGAAAATAAATTTTACATGTCGTCCTATTAGTTTTTGCAATAGCGCATTCCTGTCGGTTTCCACAATTGTCTCTGTCCAAGACTGTCAACTACGAATTTCACCTAGTAATGTTCTAGTACTAGGCCTTGTGGAAGCACAAGGCTTCCCATTGTTTTTATGATGTTTTTAATGGATTTGTGTCTGTTTTCAAAGTTTTGTTCTTAGGAGAAGATGTTCCCTGCATATCTGAAGCAGCAACCAATTTTTTGGACAAGAAGGGGACACTCGAACATTTGGATAATTACGCAGTCATAAGAATTTTTGGCTCCATGGAACAACCTGCTTTCCTTCCATATCACATTATGGACATAATGTTTGTTGCAGAAGTAGCACGAAAATACAACTACTGGTTCCATCTGTTGCAAACGAAGAAAAAAAAAATAGTTCATTCCTCTGCCTTGGAAAGTAGGGAGTTTGTGTTGAAAAACGTCAACAAAATTGACAAATTCGCAACACATTCTAGCATCTCCAACCTGAGATATGCTGAAATCATAAGAGGGTTCGACCCCTATAATATTTTTCGATAACATTTACAAACACTTGGCCTCGACGATTGTTTATTAAATAAACACCTGCCCAAAAACAAAGACAATGGCGACAACGGTCCTGCCTCTGATGTCAACGACGTAGACACAGTGCAAAGATGCACTAAATTGTACACACAACAGGGGAAAGGCCCTGGTGACAATAGTGCTCAATCGACAAATAACACTCCAAAAAGTACACCAACAAAGAAACTTAGAGTTCTTCAAATGGAGGAGGAGATAATGACCCTCCTCACTCTAAAATTGATAGTTCTCACAAGCTTCCAGTAGAGAAGAAGAGAAAAAAAAATGTGGGGCAGGCAGAAGAGCCGGAAATTCAGAGTGAGAACATGGAACTTGACACTGATCTGGATAGCATGACCAACTTCCTTGATTGGCCCGGAGACGCCATCCACCATAGCCGTCCAATGGACATATCCATTACCGAAAATTTTGACGAAGCTGAATCCTTCGTGTTCTAGAGCGTTGTTTTGATAGCCAGTCCAAAAAATTGATAATTGAGAAAAAAGATGTTAAAAATAAGAAAGACAAATCTCATTCAGATGTTGACCTTGCCAACATGCGGTCATCCCAAATTTGTCAACTTCACACCGTGAGTGAAGAAGCACTTCATTATTCCATTGGAGGCATTGAGACCGAGAATGCTAGACTGAAGGATCAGATCATTCCTATGCCATTTCTTGTCGATCCTTTGGCAATATCCATGCCTGCCACCCCTGGAGCCAACGTAAAAGTATCCTCCACCCTACTCGCATCCTTAAAGGATATGTGGAGAATAATATCAAAAAAAGAATGGAACTGGTTACTGAGGTGTGGAAAAGATCACAAACCATCACTTTCCTTGGAACCAAGGCACATAGTTCGCTCGAACATTTGCAGGCCGAGTTAAAAGATGAAGAAAATTTCTTTTTAAAAATGGTCATTCCTTGTGGCACCATTGTCAACAATATGACAGAAACAAAAAGAAGAGAACAAGATATTCCACCCAAAAACCAGATCGGTCAATTGAATGCATGTTGGAAAGAAAAAGTGAAGAGCCTGCATCTCATTATTCAGTCATGTGAACAAGCCATATCGAAGAAAGATAAATTATTCACAAGGCTGTCAAATATAGACTTAGCTGGGAAAACCAACGACTTCCAAGACCCTGTCTTAATCGCAAACTCCTTTCTCTTAACCAGGCAAGAGTTCGTTAAACATGTTGCTATGTTTAAGGCCTTGTATCTGGAAATTTTTTACAACATCCTTCAATTTGATCAAGCTCACGTCCACGACTGGCTAGTCAAATATTTAGTACATAATGAGGAAATTCATCAAGCTCTCTGTAATCTTTCTATTGACTTCTAAGAGTTAGAAAATGATCTTTTCAACATAAAAATAAAAAATGAGATCAACATCACCCCAATGAGAAGCTAAATTGAAGAATGGAATGAAATGCAATTGAATCAGGTCGCCGACGAAAGGCAACAGGCAGTTGCCAGGATTCCAACAGTCGTCGACGACATCATTGAAACCACATTCGTTGACAACATCAATGAAATGACAACTGCAAGCAAACATCCAAATGGATCATATGTACCCTCATTGTAAGTCTACTGATCGCATCCTGCTTTGTTTATCAACCCAATTATTCCACTTTCTTAAATACAAATGTGTAGGCAAACACTTATACCTTTCCATTTATTTATTTTGCAGGTATTGCACTCTATCTTCTTTCTACAATCCTGTTTCTTGTACATATTTCTCTAATGGTCCACGGGAGCCCCAATCCTAGTCTACATGACAAACACATTGAAATTCTGATTTATATGTAACACACTTTAATTTTTTGGATATTTCAAAATTTATAGCAGTATGTAACAAACTTTTATTTTTTGACATATTTCAAATAAAAATGTTTTCTTATCTCCTTTTAAATTTATGTTTTCATACATTCTTATCTTTCAACAGTCTGTATGAAAAATGCATTTAATTTTTTATATGTAACAGACTTTTAATTTTTTATATATTTCAAAATAAATGGTGCTCTACATTGCAAGCATCATTTACTTATACCCCTTGTTCACAAATGCATTTAAATTTTTATATTTCTTATCTCCTTCTAATTTTATGTCTTCATATATTTTTATCTTTCACGAGTCCATATGGCAAATGCATTTAAATTTCCAAATTTATTCTTCCACTGTCAACAAATTTGTACTTTCTTATATACTTTCAAAAAATAAATGTTTGTTATAGACCTTCAAAAAATAAATGGTGCTCTACATGCCAAGCGTCATTTACTTTTTCTGCACCGAACACTTCAGTCATTTACATTTCGACCCCATTTTCCACAATTTGTTTTCTAACTTTGTTGGCAGGGACTACACTGTCACGCAACCTTGTTATACTTGCATTTCATCCTTTTTTTTTTCATAAAAACACTCATCATAATTCCTCTCTTACTTTATATTTATGAGGAAGATAACAAAAAGCCTTTCAAGAATTCTTATTATACTTGCATTTCATTTTTTTTTCATAAAAACACTCCTCATAATTCCTCTCTTACTTTGTATTTATGAAGAAGATAAGAGAGAAACTTTTGAGAATACTTAGTTGTCCATATTACTTGGTCTTTAAAATGTACTTTGGTGCTTTTTCCTTCTATTCACTCACACCAATTTCCATGGAAGTGTCTTATTTCCAATTTTTTTTTGTTAATGGATATTTCACATTCTACAAAGATTTATCTAATTTCGAGAATTCATATTTTTCCTTAGCACTAGAACTTTTGTATTATGGAAAATATTCAACAATAACAAAGTATTTGTTAACAATCAAACAAGTTTATCAATGAAATTTTTTAATGTTGTAGATGCTACAACTATCCCATAAAATGATGACTTAATGTCAACTTTAATCACATAGATCAAAATGAAATTGAAAATAAATTAATATAAATAAAACACATCAATTAGACAAAATTTATCGAATATTAACCAACACAAAATATACATCTATGTTACCTAAAAGAAAAATCTACATTGTTTATTATGTTTTTCTTAAAACATTTCAAATATAATCTATAAAAAAAAATGCTTAAAAATCCCTTAAATAAAAAAATGATACCAATATATATAGATGTATGCAAATGATACACATACCTTTACTACCTTTACTAGAATTCTTTCATAAATAATGCTATAAACTCTCATAACATCTAATTCACACATATTACAGAAAACCTCTTCTTAACCTGAAGCAATGTAATATAATGAAACTTCTAAAGTATATTAAAAAAACTTAAAAATAAGTATGATATATCCCATGAACTCTCTCAACATGAAGAAGCAATGTAATATAATGAGAATTCTAAACTATAATATAAATAACTTAAAAAATAATTTAAAGTATGATATATCCCATGAACTCTACAACGTGGAGGAGATCATCTATGTTAAAAATAACTTAAATTATAATATACCCAATAACTTTATCACTGATATCATAGTATAACTTCTTATATATACATAAAAGTTTATAAAACATAAATTTTTATACATTATATTAAAATGGTGATGTAAAATATATTAAAATTATATATAATAAAATTTAGTGACCAATTTCTATTAATTTTTTCCCCTAAAACTTCACTATCATATAATATTAAATTTAAATTAGATTCTCGACAAATAACTTTATTTTATTGATCCTTGAGCATGAGGTTTATAATTTTCTTCCAAATAATTTTTGTAGTGCCTTCACAACATTTCATTGGAAGGTTTAGAATTTTACTCCAAAGAGTTCATGTAGCCGCAACATTTCATGTTTCTTAGCCATTTCGTAAATATTGGAGTTTATCTTTTCATGTCAGCCCAATCCAATATGAATTTTAAGATATTATTTATTTATTTTATTTAAATAAAGAAAAAAACATATTATTTATTTTTTATTATTATTAAATATTTTAACTTCAATCATTTTCATTATTTTTGAACATTATAGTTATTTTAAATTTAATACTCTAAAAATTACTTAATTATCATTTGTTTTCTTTCATCAACTCTTATATAATAATAATAATTTTAAATATTTAATAGTTTTTTTTTTTTTTTTTCTAACTTTCTTGTGATAACTTGGATTCTATTTAATATATATTAAATAAGAGTTAGTTTATGAAAAAAAAGTGATAAATGATAAAGAATAAGGAAAAATTGAAACTTTAAATATTGATATAGGAACAAAGTGTGTTTAATGTATGGGTGAAGAGTTTCTCCAGTACAAAGTGCAAAATTTAAATACAAGAAAAACTATTTCCATGTAATCTTTTATGAATTTCTTTTCTTATGTAATAATTTTGAGAAATCAAAATCTCTTTTAAATACTTTTTTAATTAAATTTGTTTGAAATTGTAAATATCAATTAACTAATATTTAACTATACCTTTAGAAGGAATTTGGCATAAACAAAGCATATTTCTATTTGTTTATTATTAAATTGATTGTGTTTGTTCAGTGAAACATTAATTTGTTTAATATGTTCATATTATCCACATATAAACTCTGCCCATTTAGTAGTTTTATATATTCATAAATTTTTTAACATAAAATTGAGAGGTTATTAATTTATGTGAATGTAAATTGCAAGGCATCTAAAATATTGGAACATCACACATTCATAATACATTTAGATTATGGCTAGTTATGTGTATTACTTATGCAACATAGGATGCAAATTAAGTTATTGGACAAAAACTCTTTTAATTATT
>ML777160.1:734211-746211 GCA_009831015.1 Picea engelmannii
TATATATATAAAATCTAATTTTAAGGTTCCAAGCCATACACCAAGTTTTTGTATGACATTCTTTTGTTTGTTTGAACATATGACTTCACATAACAAAGTGCATTAATAGTACACTCCATCATCAATTGTTTTACATCTAGAGACTTAAAATTTATAATTTTAAAATAATTTTTATAATATAAAATTTTTCTTCACTTATATGTGTTAAAATTATTTCTATAACATAGAAATCTCCTTTTATTTTTATTTGTTTTATACATTAAACATCAAGCTTTGTATATCATTTTACTCATATTTTTATTCATTTCTTGATTTCTTAACCCTTCTAAAACTTTAAAATGTGTGGATTTAATTTCAATTTACATTATGGAAAATTTTAATAATTCTAAAATTTATATATATTTATGTTTATATTTTTAAATTATTACAAAAATTATAGATATTTATTTATTTTTATTAGAAGATTTTTTCATCTACCATAATCATGAATTCTAATATTTTTACATAAATATTATAATTTATTTATTCAAATAAAAAACATAAATTATAAATTCATTTATGAAAATCTAAAGAAAACATAACTAATAATAATATATAGAATAAATTATTAAAAATATAAGAAGATAACCTTTTATATTTAGACTAGAAAAAACTAAAATAATAATATATAGAATAAATTATTAAAAATATAAGAAGATAACCTTTTATATTTAGACTAGAAAAAACTAAAATAGAATTAGCATTATCTTTTTCCACAATATTGTGTTGTAGTCGAGACCTCTATGTAATGGAATAAGAAACCTTTATTATTATTAGGAGGTTGAGGATGAGCTCAATGATTTCTACATAAACTTGTGAGATTAATTCATGCTTCATATATGTTGAAAATAATACATTCTTCTTTTTTTCTTTTTTTCTTTTTTTTTCCATCTTTTTAGTTACATGTCCATCTCAAATTCACTCTTTTTAAATAAAATTGTACAAAATTAATGATTTCACAATCAATTCATGCTTCATATATGTTGAAAATAACACAAATTATTTCTTCCCTCATCTAGTGTTTCATCCTAAATTTCCTTCTCTTTAGAGACATGTCCATCCCCTCATCATAACTCATTTTCTTGTCATATGTCTATACTTTGTTCCCAAATTCACTTTGACATTTTCATTCACACATAAAAAAGTATGTTAATATTATGGCAAGTTATATAGAGCCTCTACAACAAGTGGATTATAGATCATGATTTGAAAGCAATTTAGATCCAACATCTATAATCCAGCTGGGGCAACATTCAATATTGCATAGTAGGCCAGTTGCTGCAATATCAATGTTAAATATTATTGGAGATTTGAGTGGCTAAGTTTGTATAATCTGAGAACCCACGAGCTTTTCAACATACCGAATCCATTTATGCTTTCAAAAATACAATTTAAACAAAAGAAAATAACGATTTTATCAAAATTTACATCGTCAAATTCCTGCCAAAAAACCTAAAAAATAAAAGTTTAACCAACACTTATTATAACTATGTAATGACTAGCAAAAACACTCACTTTCATCACATACCTCAATATAAAAATTATAAAAATCTTGTCCATAACAATCGAAACACGTTCCTCTACTTATATCGTATGTAATAGTAAATGCAAAAAAGATAAAGAAGTCAATAGCTTACTTGACAAGCAACATGCATTCAACCAAAATAAAGAGCCTTAAATTTGTTGATAAGGGGTTGTGCAATCACATCATAGAGATGCATTACTCTATCGTCTGAACCACCCTCGTCTATCTAAATGCAAGTAGTTGTATCCACTTTTTCAAATTATTTGAAATGGAGGGTTTCAATGAAAAACTTAAATCCTAGATGTTGGAACTTAGATCGTGACCAAAGGTTAGCCAATAGAAATTGCAATTGGTTGTGTTGGATTTTATTTGCTACTTTTCAAAATTGCATATTGACAATGACTCTCACTTTAAAATTGCATATTGTCAATGAGCATATTGTTAATGATTTTTATTTTATTT
The DNA here is from genome assembly GCA_009831015.1 of Picea engelmannii. NCBI lineage: Eukaryota > Viridiplantae > Streptophyta > Pinopsida > Pinales > Pinaceae > Picea > Picea engelmannii. Next base: position 736,238 of record ML777160.1, read on the forward strand.
ATTTTATTTTTATTTTATTTTTTTACTTTTTTTTTATGGAGTTGTTCAATTGTTTTAAGTTTTGGTCTTTTTTGTGGTTGTCATATAAATATGGAAGAAATCATAATTTTATGTTGTTTAAATTGTATTTCTGAATGCATAAATGGATTTGACCTTGGTTTATTAAAAAAATCTTGGATACTTTGATTATACAGACTTAGCCATTCAAATCTGCAAATCCAACAGAAAAAAAATGTCTAAAAAATAACCCAAACCTAGAATATTTAAACTACTACACTCCCTGGCAAAGATTTAGATTTTCAAAAAAAGATCAATCCTCTAAAAACAATAAATAGCTTGCTACTTAGCATTCCATACTGTGACTAGTGATATATACTCTATCAGATCACTTTGATATATATACCAGAGTATATCAGATCACTTTGATATATATACCGAAGTATATCTAGTGATGTATATACCAGGAAGCATTTACACCAGGAAACATTAAATGCTAAGAAGCATGCTTATATTGCTGGCCGTCAATCCTCAACCTGCAACTACTAACACAGAATCGTCTTTTTATTGATTGATGAAGAGGGGACACATAAATCAGATTATGGGACAGTATACTGTACCAGCCACTTTACTCTTTCAGTATTCTGTACCAGCTACCAATCAACTGCCAATTGCCTCCCTCACCATAAATGTGAACACCAACCATGCGGACCTCGTGGCCATGGAACGTGCTAACAAAGCATTTATGATTCCAAATTCGATATTATATGTTCATGTCAGGTTGGTAGTTTAAGTATGGCCAGTATAATTGTTGCGTACTGCTCCCTCTAAATATATCATCGTCGTTGTCACTCAGATTGGCGGAAACAGCGTAGAATTTGCAATCAATATCATTTATCCATCTGACAGTTCTCAATGATAGTAAATTTTGACGACCAAACTAACTCATTACAAATCAAACAAATGGTAATTTGACAGTCTAATTTCATCCGTTTAGAACCATCGATTTCCACCAGCTTTCAGTCAGTCACGATAGCGACTGAATGACAACATTAAAGTGAATAATATTTAAAACGCAGTGCAGCTGGAGTGGAACGCAGTACGTATCCAATACCATTTCTATAGAGATTAGTTAAGTGGTAGTTGCGAGTGCACGATTCGATTGATTTGACAGTGCTGATTAAATGTTCTGGTCAGGGACCCGTGGGCCGTGGCTGTAAACTAGAGGAGATATTTACGCCAAAACTAGACGGGACGGGTGTAAAGTTCAGATTGTGGTTTTTCCTGCATTAGTCTTGTTATTGCTGGCTACGATGATAGAGTTCTGTACTGCACAGCTCGTAAACAATCTCTTTAAATCGAAGTACCACCTCGAATTCGATATGGAGTAAGTTAACTAGGGAGCAATGTGCCTGAATTCCGTCAGAAGATTTTTAGGGGTAGTTTGAGTTTGGCATTGGCATGGATCAAAGTTTCATGTATTTCAGAACTTTATTTGAGGGGTTTCGTCCAATTTTAAACCAATCCAGATGCTCAGAAAATCGATCAAAATTCTGGATCTACCAGAAATTTAAAACTGCATAGTCACTTGCTAGAAAAATAACTAAAGAAGAAAGATTGTTCAGCCCACTCCCTTAGATTTATCAAGCAGGTAATTGAATTTATTTATGATAATTATTTAAGTTGATATTTATGATAGTTTGGAGGGTTACATCAATTGGTTGGTTTTCTTGTTTTCAAGATGTTTTTACTGATCCATTTAAGTTGATATTTATGATAGTTTTGAGGGTTACATCAATTGATTGGTTTTCTTGTTTTCAACATGTTTTCAGTGATCAACACAGCCATTTTTGTTATTAATATGTTTTCAATGATAAATATAGTCATTTTTATTGTCAAGATGTTTTCAGTGATCAATAAAACTATGCATGTTTTTGGTTTGATTTCTATATAGTTGGGTACACTAAGTTTAAGTACATTGGATACCATCACAAAGGAAATATAGAGTAGTTTACTGAATAGTTATTTCCAAAGGRAAAAATGGTTGAGATTATGATAATGATGATTATYATTCACTAAGATCAACATTGTTCATTAATGGTTTTAACATTTTGTTTATATGTTTAAAAAACATTATCAAAGAACTTTTCTAATTTTYTTTAGTTTTTATTCAGTTTAGAGACACTTTATAGTCCAATATGACATAGATGTTGTCACATAATGTACATGTGGTACATGCTCATTAAAAAATTAACTAAAAACAATTAAAAAAACAAAATAATACTATATGTCAGAAGTTCAAATCGAGAGCKGGTAGGRTATGATGGRTAGAAGGGATCCCTTGTCCCACAAACAAGGGGTYTCATACACCAACTCCGTGTCTTTYTTGRCCATGACATTAAAATTAAATTACTAATATTAATATTATAATAAAAATATAAAACAACACTATACACATACCTATCCAATTTCAAAATCATCAAACAACTTTTCTTGTATGAATTATTATTAGAACTGARTTATGTTTGAARAAGAAACTAAGCTATAATGACTCTCACATGCATAAAGCTAATATAACACATCTCAACCAAAAAAAAAWAAAAATAATCCAAAAAACAAAATAATACTACATATTGATCATATATAGAAGAATATAAAATAATACAAAAAAATATATCATAAACTTTACTTAATCATTTTTAAATAATCCAACCATTTTTTTTAATGTGAATTTGAGCAACAAATTTAACTATTTATGAACAATGAATTGAGCCACAACTATGAGTTGTTTATAAGCAATGATCTCAACTATTTGTAAACAATTAATTGAGCTACGACAATCATATTGTATGACCAATACAATTCTCTCTAAGTAGATCAAATATGACCTATACACACTTAGAATCAATAAGTGAGAAACATGTTGGATTCACGCCTTATCATGTTCATCACATTAATGAGAGATGACATGCATTTTTGTCACCACTCTTTTTGCTTTCTTAATTAGTTTCACAACAAAAAATAATGGTTGGCGAGTTCAATTAAGGGTATTGTCTTAGCATAAGCCACACTTAATATATTAATGTGATTGAAATCAAGAAGACACCAAATTGTGTCTAAAATTAATCTTATCTCTATATACATGTACATGGAGAGGTTTGGTTAGATTGATCTAAGGCTATCTTTAGAGACTATTTTCTTTTACCTTTTATAGATTAAGTGTTGGATAATTTGTCTTGGAAAAAGTACTTTTCTTTCTTGTATGGGTTCAATGGCTATAACCAGATCCAAATTGCAATAGAAGATCAGGAGAAGACTACTTTTACTTTCCCTTGGGGTACTTATGCTTATAGGGTCTTCCCTTTTGTTTATGTAATTCTCCTGCCACCTTTCAATGGGATGTCTTGGCCATATTTTTTTATTTAACCCATGATTGTGTGCAATTCTATATGGATGACTTCACAGTATATGGGGATGATTTTCAACAAACCTTAGACAACCTAAAGTTAAGTGTTGATCATATGTAAAGAAACTAACCTTTCCATCAGCGATGAAAAATCCAAAATGATGTTCATTGAGGGGATTGTCTTAGGCCATCATATTTTTGGTATTGGAATAAGGGTAGATCCTTCTAAAATTGAAATCATTTCTCAAATCAAAACCCCTAGTTCCCAAAACGAAGTTAGAAACTTCTTAGGGCATGCTGGATATTATAGAAGATTTATTCAAAATTTCACAAACCTAGCTACCCCATTGTTCAAATTCTTAGCAAAGGATGTTGAATTCCATTGGGATTCTCAATGTCAAATTGCTTTTGAAATTTTAAAACCGAATCTTTCAACTGTTCCTATTTTAAGAGGGACAAATTGGTTCCTCCCCTTTCACATTAATGTTGACGCCTCAGATATAGCTCTAGGTGTTGTTTTGGGCCAAAGAGAAAATCAAGTTCCCTATGCTATCTATTTTGTCAACAAAAACCTCTCTCCTAATGAAATAAACTATACGGTTACTGAAAAAGAATTTATGGCAATATTTCATGCCATTAACAAATTTCGACATTATATAACTCGGTATGAAGTCTTTGTACACACTGATCACTCATCCATTAAATTTTTAATGAATAAACCTGTCACAAATGCTAGAGTTACGAGATGGTTGTTACTGTTACAAGAATTCAACATTACTATTATAGATAGACCCGGGAGAGATAATCTTGTTGATGATTTTCTGTCCAGACTTATTCATAAATGAGAGAATACACTAGTTAATGATCATTTTCCTGACGAAAATTTGTTTTCTATCTCTACTTACATTCCTTGGTATGCAAATGTGGCTAATTATCTAGTAACAAGAAAATTACCTCAAAATCTATCCTCTCAAGAAAAACAAAGAATTATTTAGCTAAGTGCTAATTACATGTGGCATGATGATTGTTTATACCACACTGGTCTTGATTTGGTGATTAGAAGATGTGTACGGGAAGATGAGATGTGTGACATTATTAAAGCCTTCCATGATGGGCCATGTGGTGGGCATTTTTCTGACAAAAGGACATCATACAAAATATTACAGTCAGGCTATTATTGGCCAACCATTTTTAAATATGCAAAGAAGTATGTGGCCAATTGTGATGATTGCAAAAGGATGGGGAGGCCAACTTCGGCTGATGAGATGTCTCTTCAAACACAGGTAGTAATCAGACCTTTTGAAAAATGGGCATTAGATTTTGTAGGACCAATCAACCCCATGTCTAGAAGGAAAAGGTACATATTGGTTTGTACATATTATGTGACAAAATGGGTAGAGCCTAAATCTTTGTATTATGCCAATTAACAATCCATTGTTGATTTTTTATTTGAAGAAATATTTATCTGTTTTGGTGTGCCTAGAGAGATAGTGATAGACCAAGGGACCCAATTTACTTCTAATTTTTTCAAAGCCATCACAAAACAATATCATATCAAGCACCAAAAATATACACCTTACCACCCCCAAGAAAATGGACAGGTGGAGTCAACCAATAAGGGGATAGAAGACATTCTCACGAAAACAATTCAACTGCACCATAAAGACTGGGCTGATAGGTTTCTTGAAGCCTTATAGGCTTACCGAACATCCTGGAGAAACACCACATATCATACCCCTTATGAATTGGTGTATGGGAAGCATGTCTTGCTCCCCATAGAATTTCAAGTAAAGACCTTTAGAACAACCATGCAATTGGGAATGGACCTAGATGAGGCACACAAATAGAGGGTAATGCAACTGAATGAACTTGATGAGATCAATAAGGCCACATGATGATCTTCATAGAACCACACTCATTCAATATCAAAGGGATAAATGGCACGACAAATTTATTAATAAAAATTCATTTCATTCAGGTGACTGGGCCATGTTGTATGACAACAAGTTTAAAATTTTTAAAGGAAAACTGTCAACCCTGTTATCACCATAACAATTTTCAGATAGGATCCAAGTCTCGGAAATTTAGTGAAGAGCTACATTGCCATGGAAGCATGATATTTTGGGGGATAAGGTCACATATGGCGGAGGCGTGAAAGGTAGGACCCCAGAGACCGTAGATCTTGAAACGGCCCAGATCAATGGCTAAGGCACATATCGGGCGGTGAAATAGCATGAAGTTTAATTATGCGAAGGCAGGTCGGGGAAAACTGTCGTGGTTTCATTCGTGGACACGTGGCACCCTCAGAGACACATCGAGGTGAAAAGAGGTCTACCTAAAAACGTTTTTTCCAACCCCCAATATCAAAAGTTGATGAGGCTTAGTGGACCATAGATCACCTGCTAATTTGTATTAATTTTTTCCCAATGCATCTTGTCCTTGTGTTATTTTTCCACTCAGATTTTCCAACTTTTTCACTAGCTTTGTCAAGCTCCCATCACCTAAATCCTTCACCCAATGGATCATCCAAAACAGTCATGTACTCCACGAGTCAAAAGTTGGCCAATATCCCAAGCTTATACCTAGCCTTAATTCTTATCTAAATCCCTTAGTTCCATCACTTCATTCATTTTTACCCTTATTTTTGTATTCCCATTGAAAATAAAAAATATGCCTTTTATTAAGCACCCTTATCTTATCCACAAAGTCATGTGTTAAGCCTCATATGCCCAAAGACCTTCAAAAATAGAAAAAAGCGTTTTTTATTATTGATATAAATATTTTTATTTTTATATTAATACTTAATCCAATATTTAATTTATGGAATCACGTCAAATCATGGGCACGAATCTCAATTATAATGTGGAAAAGTCAAAGGTTGGATGGAGGGTGCACATACATATCGGGGATTAAAGTAACGAGGAGGTTAATTATGTGAAGGCGGGCCGGGGAAAACTACCGTGGTTTATTTGGTGGACACATGTTTTTACGTGGAGCACATCGGAGGTAAAAGCAATTTGGATTAAACCACTCCAGCCAAGGCCCGATGTAATAAATGCACCATTTATCATATGTTTAATGTGCGACATTTTTCCAGGAGTGCATTTCAACAACAAATATGAAATTTCTAATGAATGAAATTCCTCCTCACTGTGAAAATGTTTTACAGAGGAAAGATTCAAGAAATTAATGTTTATTTCCATGAAAAAGATTTAAATGGGAAGATGCACATGAAGGAAGACTTGGATAATTCTTTATCCAAAGATTTATAGGAGTAAAAGAAGAAGATAAAATGTATTTTACCAAAGACAGTAAATTGGAAAAAACACACAACAAATGTTTTTTCACAAGGAAACTGTAAATTGGAAAAACATAACACAGTAAATGTTTTTCATGTGAAATGGTAACAATAAATGTTTTTTATAGTGGAATGGTGAATTGGGCAAACAAGACATGGTTTTAAAAAACTACGAGCATGAATCAAATTATGGAAATTTAATTCTACAAGATATAAAAATATTTGGGAATTATTTTTATTTCAAATATATTATTCCCAAATATTTAATGAGAATATGGATAAATGCAATTATATTTGAAAGAGTATAATTGAGATTTCAAAGAAAGCATGGCAGAGGAAGGAGCTGGAGCGTCAGAGGAATCTGCAGGGATCATGAAACGTTTTGTTTTTTGAAAACTATCATTTGTAATCATTGTAGAAGCTGAACCATTTCATTTCAGTTATTGTAATCAGTTACACACTGAAGGAACTCAAATTGTATAAGTCTTAGAGGTTCTGAGTGTATTAATGGAAGGCAAAAGTGCAAGGGCACAATTTGGATTGTTCTGAACTTCATTGTAATTTCTAGGGATGAATTGAATACATATGCAACAGCTTTGAAGTCTCTATGAAAAGATTCTAATGGTGGTGATATGAGTTTTGTCTCCCTTAATTGTATGTATTTCCTATGTTTCTTAATTCCATATACATTTTTTTCTGTTTAAATTGGAGAGTTAAAGGCCTAGAATTCATCATTTGATGCTCTTGGCTTAAGCAATTTAAACTGTGTATGTTTCTTCTTAGCTAATTCATAATTCATTCATGTAATGCTCTGGTGCAGTTGTCTGTTTCTCTTTCCTCTTACCACTCTAATTAAATTCAAGTTATAACTCAGATTCATTGCCTCATTTACCCTTTATCCTTTGGAGAGTTCTACAGGCCAGTCAATGTTTTCATTCAATTTCAGAATTTTGACTCCATAGCGTAAAGTGTTCCTCCACTTCCTTTCCAACAACTTTATTAAAAACTCCCAAAACAAACCAAATCTAGCCACCAATTGCCATAGACATATCAAGTGACACGAGAGAGCCCTCTCTGAGTTGAGCAGGCTAGTGCCTCAGCTCTAAAGATGGTTGAAACAGTTACCTTTGTCGTTTGTCTATTCAGCCGGACAAAATTTACAAAGTGCTAACAAACCCGATGGTTGGGACCTTATGAAGTGGATACAGTTTATGAAAACGGTTCAGTTAATATAAAAACCATTGATGCAGATCAAACTTACTTTGTTGTAAATGGGCACCACTTGAAGGTATATCATAAGCCCTTGTCTAAAGAAGATTTTATCAATCATGTTATGCAAAGTTCTGAAATGCAATTGGTAAGCAATGGGAATCCTCCCCCTGCTAATTCACCACTGTAAGTCTCTTGTTATCTTATTTAACTATGTACATATTTGTATATATGTGCGTTTATAGATATAAGATTTGTGTGATTTATAAAATTGAGATAACTATGATATTTGTTTGTAGATCATTCATGATAAAGGAGCCTCAATGAGTTCTCTTTGAAAACTCTAACGAGCAGGAACTGTTCCTGGATCAGAAAACTTTTAAGGGGACAATAGTAGTTAGATATATTTTTTTCTAATAAAATGGAAGTGTTAACATGTTCGGTGGTCTGACTTGGATCTAAAGGATGATCCTTTTGTCTTTCAATAGTGGAAGATTTTCCAAACTAAGAGTTATTATAGAATTTGGAACCAAATTCCACTTTCCTATCACTTCCACCTTAATTTAAATTTCTTATACCTATGTAATACATTTAGTTTTCAAGAATAATACTTCAGTAAAATCAACAAACCTATAAGTTTTGATATTCAACTTAGTGTTTAACATTTTAGTACCTGTTGGCAGATTCAACACTTCCAGTTTTGAATCTTGGATAAAAGCACCTACAGTCTGGTCTTGTACCTGTGATTGCTGGCATTTTACATAACTTGAAACTTGGAGTATTCTAGCCACAATGTGAGGCCTGCAAGTTCCAGTTTGAAAGATCATTAAGACCAGGTACTAAAGAATACTATTCTGGTACTATCTTATTCAGATACTGTAGAATCCTATTCTGACATTGCAAAATCTTGTTGCGGTATTGTCCTATTCTGGTACTAAAGAATCATGTTATGGCATTGTCATGTTCCGTTACTGAAGAATCATGTTCCAGTACTAGTTAATAATCCAGTATTGGTATCAGAAAGATGGTATCATTGTCATGTATTTGACACTGCCATCACTTTAGGTGATTGGAGGTATGAGCTAATTTTCATGTTCTTTCTATTAAAGAATCTTTTAAATCAGGTGCTGAATTGTTTTTATTCTTATGTACATTTCCTATTATGAGCTATCATACCTACTCCTAAATGTATCGCCATTATTATCTCCTTAAAATGAAATTTCCACATTCATCCCTATCTTGTTCGATACATATATTGGTGCATATGCCTTATTATTACATCATCATTTTGAAAAGTGACTTTCATTATGAATGACCAAGATTATCCATTGGGAAAGGGTGACACCATTATGTTTGATACTGGCCTAATTGATTTAACAAATTCTTATCCAAGGACTCTCTTTATAAGTTTCTCTTGGAATGTATTGATGAAAAATCCCCTATGGTGGAACACTCCTAGAAAACCTTAATAAAATTTCACAAGAATCCTAACACTAGAGGGCCTTTTAGTCATTATCTGAGATGTTATTTTATACATTGAATAGCTGAGATTTGAAATTTTTGGGGATTATGTCACCCTTAGATTAAATATAAATGATTAACTATGTGCATAGTAAATTTAAAACACTCTCATACCAATGATTTAAGATATCAAAGAATAATATACATCATTTTAAATCTTTTGAGTGATACATAATAAAAAGGAAGTATCAGGAAATACAAGTAAACCCACCGAGGTATTGAACATTCCTACTGGCAGCGAAGCTATGCTTGTATGGTACTAAGGTAAACCCATCAGGGTACTGAATAGGCCTACTGGCAGCGTGGCTATGAAGGGTAAAGAGAGATAAAAAACATACCATTGTGTTGACGGGCGAATTGACCGTCCGTGAACTGAGATAGTGGAACCGGTCCGGGGTTGTCTAATAACCCAAGCCTTTTGGGATGAACCACCCTGACGGGTTTAGTGGCTCCGTTAGCCGATCTAAGGTCCTAAGAAAACAAAAAGAAAACTAATCTAAACTAACTAATCTAACTAAAACTAAATAAAACAAACTAAACTAA
>ML777160.1:747286-804432 GCA_009831015.1 Picea engelmannii
GAATTCCATATCCTTGTTCTCCCACGAATGAGGATTGTTCTTATTACAAAAATAATAAGTATTTATAAGTTTTTCCACAGGGTAAAACCTCCCTGTGGAAGTTATAAAACTGTTTACATAATCTGGGAAGATATTCCCAAGTTCAACTAAACTAGGAAATTAAAATGAAACTAAAGCATCTAAATATCCTCTAGACTGTCCATCAAATCCCATGCAATTCGAATTCACCTGAAAATGATCCAAAATAGACAAGTTAGAAGACTCTTTTATTAATAAATGATAGAAAATTAAATTCTATAGACTAGCTACAGAATCCTCTGATTCTGTAGCTAGTCTAAATAAGATACATAATCAGCATCAGAATCGATTCAAAATCTTTTAAAAGAATTAAATCCAATTATCTTCCAATAACCATTTAAAAACGAATCATTGAGATTGGAATGGTTATATCATTCAAAATTAAACAGGATAAAAAATTATTCAACCGAATACAGAGATAGGAATACTCTGTTCCTTAGTTACCACAAAATCGGGTCCACAGAATCATAATCAGACAGTCATAAGATTGTTTCATATCCAATTGAAACCGGTAATCAAACATATCGTATGTGATTGTTAAACAAGAGATACGATCCAATCCAACAAAATCATTTTCCAATCATTACAGCTGTAATGATATAACAAAAAGATTCATATCATAAACGAATTAAATCAACACTGGTGCATAACGAAATCGTGATGAAATCACTCAGCTGGCAACAGGTCTCACAAGAATTATATGATCACTTGTTTTTAGTAAACTGGATAGAAAATATCGATTTCCTTTGATCGAAATTATTTGTTTAAAACGCATTATTACAGGATTCGATAGAGGCAACAAATATTGACCAATTCGTTCACAAGTTAAAAACAGACAGAGCGGCACTTCACGATGTGAATCTAACTGATGAGAGTAATAGAATCAACTGAATTCGATTTAAGCGAATCAAACAACAAAGAGTCTTAACATAATCATCGTGAATCGAAACTGTCCCATGATTCGGGTATGAATATTACTAGCATCGGCTTACATGAGCATATCGTTTTTATAAAAACAGAGTCTTTATTTCCCAAATTAAAACCGAACAGAGCAATATTCGCGATTTTTTCTGAAAATCACATGATAGAGCATATCGTAACCAACATACTCTTTGAAATAGTTTACCAATCAGAGCATCCAAACCATAACGAGATCAAATCCAACATGATCATAATCATGACAACTTATAGTTCAGAGTAGATACCAAGCCAATCCATTCGAAGACAAACTATTAATGTCGTCAACTTAATAAAGCAAACCAATCAATCAAATCTAAACACAAACCACTCAAATCCAATCAAAATCTATCGATTGTTATACTGGGAATGATGAGATCGTATATCGAATCGAAATTTCTTTTTATTCAAAGCAAAGCTATATATAGAATGCACACGATTATAACAGAGCCATTCAAGATGTAAACAGAGCTATTAAAACTGAATCCAAATCATTGCATCAACCTAGATTATTTACAAAATGAAACGATGTCGAAACCATCCCTATGTAGCGAGGAGGCTGCTTGATTATGCCAGGTTGGAATTTACAACAGCCGTGGCTGATTCCACGTTTTTGAATAGGATGGAGTCGGTTGTCTTTTACTTTTTATCTGTTGTTCGTAGCTTGGCTTTTGACTGGTTAGCACTGCAATCTGGTCTTCCAGTGATTGAATCTTTGACTGGAGTATAGGAACATCAATATAATATCTCTCTAACCATGAATTGCATTGGTCACAGGGTGACTGTGTGGATTTAGACAGAGCAGGCGAGGGTTCGGCCAAATGACCAAGGGTTTCACGAGGCAACTTAATACCCGGGTAGTTAAGTTCGTCCTTTAGGCAGGGGGGAAGGTTTGACACAAAATCATAAGGGGGCTCTGCACATAAACCTTGTGAGTAGGGATACTCGCTGACCAGAAAACGCTCAATATCAGAATCAGAATCCTCGCTTAGAATGATAGGGTTAGACTTGGCCGAGGGTTTTGGTTTGTTCTTGGCCATTCTCGAAATGAGCCAGGCATTCCTTTTCCCTTTGGCATTGGCAGTCAGGTTTTCCTTGGGATTTTTTCTCATAGGCTTTTTAATGGCGTCTGCACTCTTAGTTACAGTGTCGGGTAAGTCACCACCAGGGTCGGCCGAGGGTTTAGGCAGTAGGAGGTGTAAGGGTACAGGCGGTTCAACCTTAGTTTCAATCACCACAGGTTTATCAACCTGTACAGGGTCGGTGTCTTCAGAACCATTACAGGGGATGAAAGCCTTCCAACTATCACCATGCAAACTCAAATAATAAACAACGATGAGCTTAATAAGCCCATGGTGGAACAGGCTGATGTCAGCTTGCTGCCTTTTATATCTTTTCGACATCTTATACAAGATCTGATGAAAATAGAAAGGCATGTTTAGAGGATATCCTATAAAAATCATCAGTAAACGCAGGTGATAGAGGAACACAAGTCCGTATCGACCTTCACAGGTCACGAACTGCTTAAGTATCATTAACAAGTCGTGCCATCGTGGTTTGAGCATAGATATGGGCATACCTCTGTCACAAGAGGTGACTTTGCGTGATTGAAACAACAATGTCCATGGCACTTCCTCGACCTTGCAATTCTTAAACCAACGCTGTCCCGAGGTAGGTAACCCCGTAGCTGAGTTGATAAACTGTTCATCGATCTCTAACTGTATATCGCCCACCTTGGCTCGATAGCCATCTAAAGTCATGGCAAACTGTCGCGCTACACAAAGGTTAAAACCCTCAAATCGTTTCACGAAGATAAGCCATCCACTGTCCTCCAAATCTCGGCGGGCATTGTCAAACATTAACAGGGCTTGACTACCATTGGGCTCGACTTGAACGACTGGTGCCATGGAGCCGAACACATGGTAAGGGAAGGGTTTGGATTCACCAACACACACAGGAGCAGAGCTACCCGAGCTGAGCAACAAACGAGCAAAAGGGATATGCATTAATGCAAGCATGCGAAGGTGGTGGAGTTATTCATTGCCATGCAAAACAATTAGGGTCAAAGTACAACTGCTGATTTACATAGTAATTCAACCATTATAGCATAGTGAACAGTCATATCACTTGGCCGACAAATGAAAGTGCATGCACGATCAACTTTATACCAAGATTTTATTAATCCACCCAACAGTCAAATTGAAATCTATACCAAACTCGACTATGTGCCAATGTATCAACCGATATCAATAGTTTAATCAACGTGCCAAACGATATTCATATAGTCGACAAGCCAAAAGTTATGAAAAGATTAACATAAGGATTATATCATATATAAAAATTTAATCATAGCCCCTATGGATTTTCATAGAATCAATGATTAGGCAAGTCATATAAAGTGCAAATCCAAATGCCTTACAAACTCAATAAAACCAAGTTACAATCAATCGAAATATGAGTACCGATCAAAGGATTTTTCCAGTTATATAATGATCAATAAAAGATGAGCGCAATAGGCATGATGACAAAAGAGAGATTGTCAGTTGAGATAATGATCAAAATATGACTTCGAAAGGAGAAGTTTTCATGCTTACAGTCGTGAAAACTTAATGAAGACAAATGTGCAAATGTCGCAATAAATGAAAATGTCGTCTATTGAAAATTGCGACGAAAAATTGATGTTTGTAAAACATAGGTGTATGCAGCTTATAGGATCATAAAAAAAAGGTGAATTGGCTGCCAACACATTAGCACATCTAAAACCAAAATCCAGAGTCACATTCTGAAGCAATGATCATTCAAATTGAAGCTAGGAGATGAAGTGTATATCTCTTGTATAATGGCCATAAGATCCTTCAAATACTTGTTTGTGGATTCTATATTTTTGAAATAGATAGGTTTTAATGTTGTGTGTTATGACCCAACACCTTAAAAATGATAAGAAATAAATAAAATTCAGTCCACTTCGAGGGGGAAACCTCCTTTACAATATATAAACTTCAGAACACAATATGAGATGAGAGATAAGATGATCTTAATACTAGATCTCCTTGATATATATACAAGAGACAAAGGGTTACAATTATAATGAAAGGGTGTGTTACAATTATAATGAAAGGGTGCAAAGAAGGGTTCTAGCCAACCTACTAGAAATGTAATAATTCGATATCTAGGGAATAATAAGGGGCTTTATACATATCATGGGGTTTATTCTAGGTCTTAACATGCTCGTCCCCTTCAAACAAGTGTTGTCCTCAACACTTGTCTAACCATAGATACTTTTGCATGAAGAATGCATCTTCCCATGTTGCCTCTTCCACTAGTAGGTTCTTCCATTTGACGAGGTAATTTGTAACTTCTCGATTTCTTAGCTACCTAATTCTCGTTTCAAGGATTGTTTCCGGCTCTAATATGATTTTCCCTTCTTCATTGAGCTCTGGTGAAAAAAATTGTACCGGGATCTTGTTGTTGATGACCTTCTTTAAGAAAGAAACATGGAATATTGGATGTACACATGAAGATGGAGGCAACTCCAATTTGTAATCCATACTTCCAATCCTTTGCAAAATCTTATAGGGGCCATAATATTTGGGTGTTAGTTTATTGTCCTTATTTTGTTTCTTGAGGGACATTTGTTTGTATGGTTTTATCCTTAGAAATACCCAATCTCCCACCTCAAATTCCATTTCCCTGCAATGTTGATATGCTTTTTCTTTCATCCTATTTTGTGCCATAACCAAGTTGGCCTTCAATAGTTTTAGGACCTCTTGTTGTCTCCCTATGCGGTCCTCCATTGCTTGAACCTTTGTATTCCCTTTCAAGGGTGATGTGATGGATGGGGGATGATATCCATAAAGTGTCAGAAATGGGGAAATTTTTTATTAAGTATGGAAGGATGTGCTGTACCACCATTCCGCTAAGGGGAACTACTTGACCCATTATGTCTATTTATCGAATGCAAAGAAATGAAGATCCTTTTAGACATTTATTGAAAATATCTGTTTTCCCATTAGATTGAGGGTGGTAAGATGAACTATGAGTCAATTGAGTACCAAAACAAGAAAATAATTCAATCCAAAAATTTCCCGTGAAAATTAGATCTCTGTTACTTAAAATAATCTTTGGGACTCCATGTAGTTTTTGAACTGTTTCCATGAATCCTGCTCCTATTGTGCTTTCTTTAAAAGGAAGAGAAAGAGAGAAAAAATGTGCATACCTTTTTAGTCGATCCATTACTACCATGATGACGGTCTTTCCTTCTGATTTTGGTAAACCTATAATAAAATCCATGGAAACTTCTTCCCAATGTTGTCTTGGTATAGCTAATGGTTGTAGGAGACCTAGACTCTTGATTGTCTCTCCCTTATTCTGTTGGCAGACCAGACATTCTGACACAAACCTTTGAACATCATTTTTAAGACCTTCCTAGAAAAAATCCTTGTTGACCCTATGGTATGTTTTCAAGAATCCTAAATGTCCCCCTATAGGAGAAGTGTGCAATTCCAGAAGGATATTATGTTCAAGTTGGGAATTCTTACATAAGTATAGGTGATCATGATACCATAGAAAATCATTCTTTCATACCAACTTTTCTACTAAATTGGGGTATTCATGTATTTTTTGAATGATCTTGCATACCTCTTGATATTGTTTCCATTCTATCCTTACTTCTTCCACCCAATCCAATTGTGGAATAGAAATAACACATAGTGAACTTTTTTTTTCTTCTTCTTTCTTGGAAAGGGAATATGCCACAACATTGTGTTTTCCTTTTTTTGTATATAATTTCAAAGTCATAACCCAACATCTTTGTAACCCATTTTTGTTTCTCTTTTGAAGATAATCGTTTCTCCAAAAAGTACTTCAAACTGCCATGATCTGTTTTTACCTTGAAGTGTCTTGTTATTAGGCAGGGGTGCCATTTCTGAACTACATGTAGTATAGCCAACATTTCTTTTTCATAAATGGGTTTGACTAAGTTTTTTCCTTTAAGTTGTCTACCTTCAAAGGAAAGGGGCCTTCCTTCCTGCATTAAAATTGCACCAATTCCATGGCCCGAGGCACCCCAGTCCACAATACAAAAATTTGTGAAGTCAGGTGTGGTCAAGACAAGAGTTTTACACATAGCCTCCTTAAGTTTTTCAAAAGATTTGGTTGCTTCTTCTGTCTAAGAAAATGATTCCTTGTTTAATAATGTTTTTAGGGGTGTTGCTATTTGACCATAGTTCGTGACAAACTTGCAGTAATAGCCTGTCAATCCTAAGAATCCTCTAAGTTTCTTCAAGGTTTTTGGAATTGGTCATTTCCTTATAGCTTTAATTTTGTTAGGGTCCACTTTTACATCTTCATGAGATACAATATGACCCAAATATTCCACTTCTTGAACCCCAAAGGCACACTTGGAAGGCTTTGAATGAAGTTGTTTCTCTTCCAATAGTTGTAATACTCTGTCAACATGTTGTACATGCTCTTCCCAAGATTTGTTGTAGATTAGTATGTCGTAAACAATTACTAACAAAATTTTTCTAAGGAAGGGCTTGAAAATAGAATTCATCAAGATTTGAAATGTTGAAAGTGCATTGGTGAGTCCAAATGGCATAACCAAAAATTCATAATGACCTTCATGTGTTCTAAGAGATTTTTTAGTAATGTCTTCCTATCTCATTCTAATTTGATGATATCTCGAATGAATATCCAACTTAGTAAATACTTTTGCTCCATGTATTTCATCGAATAATTCATCAATGACAGGGACAAGAAACTTATCTTTGATGGTCATTTTGTTGATTTGTCTATAATCTAGACACATACGCCATGAGCCAACTTTTTTTGTAACCAACACCACTGGTGAAGATAAAGAACTTTGGCTATGTTGAATGATGCCAGCCTCTAACATTTCCTAGATCATGCATTCAATCTCACTCTTTTATGCTTATGGATACCTGTAAGGCCTAATTTTAGGTGGTACACTTCCTGGTTGCAAATGAATAGCATGGTCATGGTTGCGAGTAGGTGGAAGACCCTTAGGCATTTCACCAAAACCTTGGAATTATTGTTGATAATTATTTGGAGATCCGATGGAGTTGAGTCTATAGATGTTTGAACATCAAGTGAGCACAATTGTGCAATTACACCCTGGTGTCCATTTTTGAGTAATTTTTCCATGCTAGTAGAGCTTATCACTTTAGAGGGTTTCCCTTAGATACCTCTAAGCTCAATTTCTTTGCCATTTGAGGAAAATATCATAATTTTATTTTGAAAATCAAAGGCCACTATTCCTAGTGATTGCAAGCATTGGACCCCTAATACAACATCAACACCCCCCATTTGGATGGAAATCATGGGGATATATAGAAAATACTCCCCCATGTTGAGATTAATACTATGGCATTTCCCTAGAAAATTTATGGTACTTCCATTTGCAATCATTACTTGAAACTCTGGTGTAGGATATACAAAACAATTGAGATCTTTTTCTAATTTGTAATTGATGAAATTATGGGTGCTACCTGAATCAATCAATATTGTTACCTTTTTCTTTTTGATGTATTCTTGTATCTTGAGGGTTTGTGGAGTAACAATGCTGACCAAATAATGACAAGATATTGTTGGAGTAGTCTCTTCTAGATTTGGGTCTTGTGACGGTTCCAATTCTTGATCTTCTTCCTCTTCACAGTCTATGTAGAATAATTTATTATCACCGTATTTATGCCCCTTACTGTAAGGGTGTTTTGGGCTCTAAAGATGTCCTAAAAAAAACCTTAGTTAACATTAATTTATCAACCCGAGGATTTGTATTTTGTAATATACCATATATAAAATGTATGCAGGACATAAATACAATGCTAGAAATGGCAGAATAACAACAATATAACCAGAACATTCACCACAATAGCACTGGAATGATAAGAGAATAATAACAGAAATAACACTTTGAATCTGAAAGCAATGTTCACGAGCCTCTTCGAGGGGGAAACCTCCAGTTGAGAAGAGCTCTATTACAATAATATCCAAGCTAGGTTTCTCATACCCTCAACTCCTATTTATACTAAAAAGAAGCATCTAGAGGAAGATCCTTCTAGAAGTGGAAGCTTCTATTAGGTCTTCTTACATCCACCTTATTCTATTATATTGAAAGGCCTTATTAATATTGACCTTTATTACATATGAATATATTGTTATACCTATTTGTGGGTTAGGACCCTAACATGTCCGCCCCCTTAAAAACAACCTTGTCCTTAAGGCTTGAGATGAGGAAATTGTTGCAAAATGGTAGTTGGTTCCCAAGTGGCATCTACTGGAGTTGTATCCTTCCACTGGACTAACACTTCCTTGATGGTTCTCTGATGTAGGCGTTGCTCACACTGGTCCAAAATTGCTTCTAGCTGTAGTCAGATGGATCCTTCTTCAGCTAACACTGGAAGGTTGGTTTGAATTTGGCACTTAGCTCCAATCACCTTCTTTAAGCATGAAACATGAAAAACAGGATGTAGCTTCGAATGGTTGGGCAAAGCTAACTGATAGGCTACTTGTCCCACATGCTTGAGAACGGTATAAGGACCATAAAATTTGGGCGATAGCTTCTAACAATGCTCGAACTTGAGGGAAGTTTTCTTGTAAGGTTGCAGTCGAAGAAACACCTGATCCCCTTGTGCAAATTGACGTTTAGAGTGACCTTGATCTGCTTGTTGCTTCATGCAATTCTATGCCATGACCAAATTCTCTTTGAGGGTACAGAGAATAGCCTCTCGAGCTCTAAGTGTTAGGTCAACCGCTTAGACCTTTGAGGCACTCGGTAAGTATGAGAGAACTGAAGGTGGATTCTGTCCATATACTGCTTCAAAAGGAGTCATGCATGTAACTGTATGGTATGAAGTGTTGTACCACCATTCAACTAGGGGTAACCATTGAGCCCATTGATTTTTCTTTTCTGAGGAAAAACACCTTAAATATGTTTCCAAACACTTGTTGACAACTTCTGTTTGGCCATCAGTCTGGGGATGATAAGATGTGCTGAGATGCAATTCGGTGCCTTGTATCTTGAATAGTTCTTTCCAAAAATTGCTGGTGAAAGTTGGGTAACGATAAAAAACAATAGAGTGAGGCATGCCATGAAGCTTGAAGACCCGATCCATGAAAATTTGAGCCACCATGGATGCTGTAAATGGGTGTTGAAGGGCACAGAAATGAGCATACTTGGAAAGGCGATCAATAACCACCATGATGACTGACTTATTTCCCGATTTGGGTAAGCCAATAATAAAATCCATAGAGATATCCTTCCAAATGGTAGGTGGAATCGGGAGTGATTGTAGTGTGCCCGGAGATTTGACTGTTTCTCCCTTCTGGCATTGACACACATCACATTCAGTGAAAAAATTACGAATTTCCTGTTTCATACCATCCCAGAAAAAGGAACGTTTGACCCTGTCATAGGTTTTGGTGAACCCGGAGTGCCCTGCTGTGGGTGTAGCATGAAGCTTAGAAAGTACCATGTATTTAAGCTTTGATTGTTTACTTAAATACAAACGGGCTTTGTATTGAAGTTCATCATGGAGCCAAGAGTACCCTGGGGAAGCTAGAGCATTGGATTGCAATTGTTGGATCAACTACGAACTTTTGGGATCTTGTAGCCATTCCTGGCAAACGACTTGGAGCCAATCTAGGAAAATGAATAAAAGAGAAAAAAGGGACCCTTCATCTTCATATTTGCGGGAAAGTGCATCCGCAACCACATTGTCTTTGCCTTTCTTGTAAATGATCTTATAATCATATCCAAAGAGCTTAGTCACCCATTTTTGTTGTTTTGGGGAGGAAATGCGTTGTTCTAGAAAATACTTGAGGCTTTGATGGTCTATCTTAATTTGGAAATGTTGCCCCAATAGATAAGGGCGCCACAGATCAACGACATGCAGAATAGCTAACATTTCCTTTTCATAGATGGATTTGTCTATATTTCTTTCAGATAGTTGCTTGCTGGTAAAGGCCAAAGTTCGACCCTCTTGCATAAGGACAACACCAATTCCTTTCCCTGAGGCATCACATTCCAACAAAAAGGTATTTGTGAAATCGGGAAGGGAGAGGACTGGAGTGGTGCACATGGCCATCTTCAAGGTTTGAAAAGCTTGAGCAGCGGCTGGAGTCCAAGTTAAAGAGTTCTTTTTGAGGAGAGCAGTGAGAGGTGCTGGAATCTTCCCATAATTCTTAACAAACTTGCGATAATACCTTGTTAAGCCCAGAAATCCACGCAAGCTCTTAAGAGTCTTTGGGTGAGGCCAGTATTGCATAGCTTCAATATTTTTAGGATCCACCCTGACGCCATCCTTTCCAACTAGATGACCCAAGTATTCTACTTCTGAGGTGCCAAAAGAACATTTAGACTGTTTCAGGAAAAGTTGGTGCTGAGAGAGTAGATGGAGAACTTGATCCACATGAGCAAGATGGTCTGTACAGGTTTTGCTATAGATGAGGATATCATCAAAGAAAACTAAGACAAAATGGTGGAGAAAAGGATGGAAGACATGATTCATGAGGCTTTGGAAGGTGGAGGGGGCATTACACAAGCCAAAGGGCATGACCAAAAACTCATAGTGGCCCTCATCAGTTCTAAAGGCAGTCTTGGGAATGTCTGCCTCTTTCATACGTATCTGGTGGTATCCCGAACGAAGATCCAGTTTAGTGAAGAATTGGGCGCCAATCAATTCATCCCGGAGGTCATCAATGACAGGAATGGGGAATTTGTCTTTGATGGTAAGTTTGTTGAGGGCATGGAAGTTAGGAAACATTCGCCAGGAACCTTCTTTCTTCAGGACCATGACCACAGGAGAAGATTAGGGGCTCGTACTAGGGTGGATAACGCCTGCATACGTATCATGAGGTTTATACATATTGTGGGGTTTATTCTAGGTCTTAACATGCTCGTCCCCTTCAAACAAGTGTTGTCGTCAACACTTGTCTAACCATGGATACTTTTGCATGAAGAATGCATCTTCCCATGTTGCCTCTTCCACTAGTAGGTTCTTCCATTTGACGAGGTAATTTGTAACTTCTCGATTTCTCAGCTACCTAATTCTCGTTTCAAGGATTGTTTCTGGCTCTAGTATGATTTTCCCTTCTTCATTGAGCTCTGGTGAAAAAAATTGTATCGGGATCTTGTTGCTGATGACCTTATTTAAGCAAGAAACATGGAATATTGGATGTACACATGAAGATGGAGGCAACTCCAATTTGTAAGCCATACTTCCAATCCTTTGCAAAATCTTATAGGGGCCATAATATTTGGGTGCTAGTTTATAGTCCTTGTTTTGTTTCTTGAGGGACATTTGTTTGTATGGTTTTATCCTTAGAAATACCCAATCTCCCACCTCAAATTCCCTTTCCCTGCAATGTTGATATTATTTTTCTTTCATCCTATTTTGTGCCATAACCAAGTTGTCCTTCAATAGTTTTAGGACCTCTTGTTGGCTCCCTATGTGGTCCTCCACTGCTTGAACCTTTGTATTCCCTTTCAAGGGTGATGTGATGGATGGGGGATGATATCCATAAAGTGTCAGAAATGGGGACATTTTTTATTAAGTATGGAAGGATGTGTTGTACTACCATTCCGCTAAGGGGAACTACTTGACCCATTCTGTCTATTTATCGAAAGAAAAGAAACAAAGATATCCTTCTAGACATTTATTGACAATATCTATTTTCCCATTAGATTGAGGGTGGTAAGATGAACTATGAGCCAATTGAGTACCAAAACAAGAAAATAATTCAATCCAAAAATTTCCCGTGAAAATTAGATCTCTATCACTTAAAATAATCTTTGGGACTCCATGTAGTTTTTGAAATGTTTCCATGAATTATGCTCCTATTGTGCTTTCTTTAAAAGGATGAGAAAGAGAGAAAAAATGGGCATACCTTTTTAGTCGATCCATTACTACCATGATGACGGTCTTTCCTTCTAATTTTGGTAAACCTGTAATAAAATCCATGGAAACTTCTTCCCAATGTTGGCTTGGTATAGCTAATGGTTGTAGGAGACCTAGACTCTTGATTGTCTCTCCCTTATTCTGTTGGAAGACCAGACATTATGACACAAGCCTTTGAACATCATTTTTAAGACCTTCCTAGAAAAAATCCTTGTTGACCCTATGGTATGTTTTCAAGAATCCTAAATGTCCCCCTATAGTAGAAGTGTGCAATTCCAGAAGGATATTCTATTCAAGTTGGGAATTCTTACATAAGTATAGGTGATCATGATACCATAGCAAATCATTCTTTCATACAAACTTTTCTACTAAACTGGGGTATTCATGTATTTTTTGAATGATCTTGCATACCTCTTGACATTGTTTCCATTCTATCCTTGCTTCTTCCACCTAATCCAATTGCGGAATAGAAATAACACGTAGTGAACCTTTTTTTTCTTCCTCTTTCTTAGAAAGGGAATATGCCACAACATTATGTTTTCCTTTTTTTGTATATAATTTCAAAGTCATAACCCAACATCTTTGTAACCCATTTTTGTTTCTCTTTTGAAGATAATCGTTGCTCCAAAAAGTACTTCAAAATGTCATGATTTGTTTTTACCTTGAAGTGTCTTCCTATTAGGTAGGGGTGCCATTTCTGAACTGCATGTAGTATAGCCAACATTTATTTTTCATAAATGGGTTTGACTAAGTTTTTTCCTTTAAGTTTTCTACTTTCAAAGGAAAGAGGCCTTCCTTCTTGCATTAAAATTGCACCAATTCCATGGCCTGAGGCACCCCAATCCACAATACAAAAAATTGTGAAGTCAGGTGTGGTCAAGACAAGAGTTGTACACATAGCCTCCTTAAGTTTTTCAAAATATTTGTTTGCTTCTTGTGTTTGAGAAAAATCTTCCTTGTTTAATAATGTTTTTAGGGGTGTTGCTATTTGACCATAGTTCATGACAAACTTGCGGTAATAGCCTGTCAATACTAAGAATCCTCTAAGTTTCTTCAAGGTTTTTGGAATTGGTCATTTCCTTATAGCTTTAATTTTGTTAGGGTCCACTTTTACACCTTCATGAGATACAATATGACCCAAATATTCCACTTCTTGAACCCCAAAGGCACACTTGGAAGGCTTTGAATAAAGTTGTTTCTCTTCCAATAGTTGTAATACTCTATCAACATGTTGTACATGCTCTTCCCAAGATTTGTTGTAGATTACTATGTCGTAAAAAAATACTAACAAAATTTTTCTAAGGAAGGGCTTGAAAATAGAACTCATCAAGATTTGAAATGTTGAAGGTGCATTGGTGAGTCCAAATGGCATAACCAAAAATTCATAATGACCTTCATGTGTTCTACGAGTTGTTTTAGGAATGTCTTCCTATCTCATTCTAATTTGATGATATCTCGACCGAAGATCCAACTTAGTAAATATTTTTTCTCCATGTATTTCATCTAATAGTTCATCAATGACAGGGATAGGAAACTTATCTTTGATGGTCATTTTGTTGATTTGTCTATAATCTGAACACATACACCATGAGCCATATTTTTTTGTAACCAACACCACTGGCGAAGATAAAGAACTTTGGCTATGTTGAATGATGCCAGCCTCTAACATTTCCTAGATCATGCAATCAATCTCACTCTTCTATGCATATGGATACCTGTAAGACCTAATTTTAGGTGGTACACTTCCTGGTTGCAAATGAATAGCATGGTCATGGTCGGGAGTAGGTGGAAGACCCTTAGGCATTTCACCAAATACCTTGGAATTATTGTTGATAATTATTTGGAGATCGAATGGATTTGAGTCTATAGATGTTTGAACATCAAGTGAGCACAATTGTGCAATTACACCCTGGTGTTCGTTTTTGAATAATTTTTCCATGCTAGTAGGGCTTATCACTTTAGAGGGTTTCCCTTGGATACCTCTAAGCTCAATTTCCTTTCCATTTGAGGAAAATATCATAAATTTGTTTTGAAAATCAAAG
Source organism: Picea engelmannii (assembly GCA_009831015.1). NCBI lineage: Eukaryota > Viridiplantae > Streptophyta > Pinopsida > Pinales > Pinaceae > Picea > Picea engelmannii. The sequence continues at coordinate 761,283 of ML777160.1, forward strand.
GCCACTATTCCTAGTGATTTCAACCATTGGACCCCTAATACAACATCAACACCCCCCATTTGGATGGAAATCATGGGGATATATAGAAAATACTCCCCCATGTTGAGATTAATACTATGGAATTTCCCTAGAAAATTTATGGTACCTCCATTTGCAATCATTACTTGAAACTCTGGTGTAGGATATACAAAACAATTGAGATCTTTTTCTAATTTGTAATTGATGAAATTATGGGTGCTACCTGAATCAATCAATATTGTTACCTTTTTCTTTTTGATGTATTCTTGTCTCTTGAGGGTTTGTGGATTAATGATGCTGACCAAATAATGACAAGATATTGTTGGAGTAGTCTCTTCTAGATTTGGGTCTTGTGACGGTTCCAATTCTTGATCTTCTTCCTCTTCACAATCTATGTAGAATAATTTATTATCACCGCATTTATGCCCCTTACTGTAAGGGTGTGTTGGGCTCTAAATATGCCCTAAAAACAACCTTAGTTAACATTAATTTATCAAACCGAGGATTCATCATTTGTAATATACTAGATATAAAATGTATGCAAAACATAAATACAATGCTAGAAATGGCAGAATAACAACAATATAACCAGAACATTTACCACAATAGCACTAGAATGATAAGAGAATAATAACAGAAATAGCACTTTGAATCTGAAAGCAATGTTTACGGGCCTCTTCGACGGGGCAACCTCCAGTTGAGCAGAGATATATTACAATAATATCCAAGCTAGGTTCCTCATACCCTCAACTCCTATTTATACTAAAAAGAAGCATCTAGAGGAAGATCCTTCTAGAAGCGGAAGCTTCTATTAGGTCTTCTTACATCCGCCTTGTTCTATTTTATTGAAAGGCCTTATTAATATTGACCTTTATTACATCTGAATATATTGTTATACCTATGTGTGGGTTAGGACCCTAACATGTCCTCCCCCTTAAAAACAACCTTGTCCTCAAGGCTTAAGATGAGGAAATTGTTGAAGAATGGTAGTTGGTTCCCAAGTGGCATCTACTGGAGTTGTATCTTTCCACTGGACTAACACTTCCTTGATGGTTCTCTGACGTAGGAGATGCTCACGCTGGTCCAAAAATGCTTCTGGCTATAGCCAAATGGATCCTTCTTCAGCTAACTCTGGAAGGTTGGTTTGAACTTGGCACTTAGCTCCAATCACCTTCTTTAAGCATGAAACATGAAAAACAGGATGTAGCTCCGAATGGCTGGGCAAAGCTAACTGATAAGTTACTTGTCCCACATTCTTGAGAACGGTATAAGGACCATAAAATTTTGGCACTAGCTTCTAACAATGCTCAAACTTGAGGGAAGTTTTCTTGTAAGGTTGCAGTCGAAGAAACACCTGATCCCCTTCTGCAAATTGACATTCAGAGCGACCTTGATCTGCTTGTTGCTTCATGCGATTCTATGCCATGACCAAATCCTCTTTGAGGGTACGAAGAATAACCTCTCGAGCTGTAAGTGTCAGGTCAACCGCCCGGACCTTCGAGGCACTCGGTAAGTATGAGAGAATTGAAGGTGGCTTCTATCCATACACTGCTTCAAAATGAGTCATGCATGTAACTGTATGGTATGAAGTGTTGTACCACCATTCAAATAGGGGTAACCATTGAGCCCACTGATATTTCTTTTTCGAGGAAAAACACCTCAAATATATTTCCAAACACTTGTTGACAACTTCCATTTGGCCATCAGTCTGGGGATGATAAGATGTGCTGAGATGCAATTCAGTGCCTTGTATCTTCAACAGTTCTTTCCAAAAATTTCTGGTGAAAGTTGGGTCACGATCATAAACAATAGAGTGTGGCATGCCGTGAAGCTTGAAGACCCGATCCATGAAAATTTGAGCCACCATGGATGTTGTAAACGGGTGTTGAAGGGCGCATAAATGAGCATACTTGGAAAGGCGATCAAAAACCACCATAATGACTGATTTATTTCCCGATTTGGGTAAGCCGATAATAAAATCCATAGAGATATCCTTCCAAATAGAAGGTGGAATCGGGAGTGGTTGTAGTGTGCCTAGAGATTTAACTATTTCTCCCTTGTGGCATTGACACACATCACATTTAGTGAAAAAATTATGAATGTCCTATTTCATACCATCCCAGAAAAAGGAATGTTTGACCCTATCATAGTTTTTGGTGAACCTGGAGTGCCCTGCTTTGCGTGTAGCATGAAACTCAGAAAGTACCATGTATTTAAGCTTTGATTGTTTACTTAAATACAAATAGACTTTGTATCGAAGTTCATCATGGAGCCAAGAGTACACTGGGGAAGCTGGAGCATTGGATTGCAATTGTTGGATCAACTACGAACTTTTGGGATCTTGTCGCCCTTCCTGGTGAAAGACTTGGAGCTAATCTGGGACAATGAATAAAAGAGAAAAAATGGATCCTTCATCTTCATATTTGCGAGAAAGTGCATCTGCAACCACATTGTCTTTGCCTTTCTTGTAAATGATCTCATAATCATATCCAAAGAGCTTAGTCACCCATTTTTGTTGTTCTGGGGAGGAAATGCGTTGTTCTAGAAAATACTTGAGGCTTTGATGGTCTGTCTTAATTTGGAAACGTTGCCCCAATAGATAAGGGTGCCATAGATCAATGACATGCAGAATAGCCAACATTTCCTTTTCATAGATGGATTTTCCTAGATTTCTTTTAGATAGTTGCTTGCTGGTAAAGGCCAAAGGTTGACCCTCTTGCATAAGGACAACACCAATTCATTTCCCTTAGGCATCACATTCCAACACAAAGGTATTCGTGAAATCGGGAAGGAAGAGGACTGGAGTGGTGCACATGGCCATATTCAAGGTTTGAAAAGCTTGAGCAGTGGCTGGAGTCCAAGTGAAAGAGTTCTTTTTGAGGAGAGCAGTGAGAGGTGCTGCAATCTTCCCATAATTCTTAACAAACTTGTGATAATACCATGTTAAGCCCAGAAATCCATGCAAGCTCTTAAGAGTCTTTGGGTGAGGCCAGTCTTTCATAGCTTCAATATTTTTAGGATCCACCCTAAGACCATCCTTTCCAACTAGATGACCCAAGTATTCTACTTTTGAGGTGCCAAAAGCACATTTAGACTGTTTCAGGAAAAGTTGGTGCTAAGAGAGTAGATGGAGAAATTGATCCACATGAGCAAGATGGTTTGTATAGGTTTTTCTATAGATGAGGATATCATCAAAGAAAACTAAGACAAAATGGTGGAGAAAAGGATGGAAGACATGATTCATGAGGCTTTGGAAGGTCGAGGGGGCATTACACAAGCCAAAGGGCATGACCAAAAATTCATAGTTGCCCTCATCAGTTCTAAAGGCAGTCTTGGGAATGTCTGCCTCTTTCATACGTATCTGGTGGTATCCTGAATGAAGATCCAGTTTAGTGAAGAATTGGGCACCACTCAATTCATCCAGGAGGTCATCAATGACAGGAATGGGGAATTTTCCTTTGATGGTAAGTTTGTTGAGGGCATGGAAGTCATGACACATTCGCCAATAACCTTCTTTCTTTAGGACCATGACCACAGGAGAAGAGTACGGGCTCATACTAGGGCGAATAATGCCTGCATTAAGGAGTTCCTGGACCATTTTCTCAATTTCATTTTTTTGGGAAAAGGGGTGACGATACAGACGGATATTGGGAGGAAGGCTTCCAGGTACAAGGGGAATGGAATGTTCATGAACACCATGGGAAGAAGGGAGTCCTTGGGGAGTGGAAAATACCAATTGATGTTTAGAAAGGATGGCTTGGAGGTCTTGTGGGACGAAGGGTGTCTTTGTTGCTTGTATGTCATGGAGTTGGGTGATAACACCAGAATGACCTTTTTTGAGCAGATTTTCCATGCTATGGGAACTAATGATCTCAGGTGAACTGACGATGATGCCTTGGAACTTATATTGGTGGCCCTCCTGGTCGAATTGCATGGTTAAGTCTTTAAAATCCATGAGAATGGGACCCAAAGTCCTTAGCCAGTTTGCACCCAACACAATGTCACAACCTCCCATGTCGATAGCAAACATATGGGATTTCAGGTGGTAGTCACCAATTCGGAGACGCACATTTTCACAACGCTCTCCACATTTCATGGAACCACCATTGGCAATCATGATTTGGAAATTATTGATGGCATGGATGTAACAATGAGTTTCTTGTGCAATGCGACGATGAATAAAATTATGGGTGCTGACACTATCAACTAGAATGATGACCTTCCGATGCTTGATGTAACCGATTAGCTTGAGGGTTTGGGGAGCGGAGAAGCCAGTGAGAGAATTGAGGGAAATGACCAGTTCTACTTCGGGAGGATCTGAGGGAGGGGTTATGTCAGTGGATTCAGGTGACTTAGATACAAGGGGAGTTTCTACATCCTCTTCCAAAATATCCTTGGAGATGGCCATACAAATCTTTTGTTCTTTACACTTGTGGCTTGGGAAATATTTGTCATCACAGTTATAACAAAGGCCTTTGAGTTGGCATTCATCCATTTCATCCCTTGTAATTTTTGGATCTTTAGTGGAGCAGAGGGAGTAGTGGGATTTACTAGTTTACGGTGAGGGATAAAGGAGGGTTTTCAGTTTTGAGAAGATACAACTTGTTGTGATTCTTTATCTCTTTTAGTATCCTCCACCCAAATCTGAGGCTGATCCATGAGGACATGGGCCCGAATCTCATCCTTGAGGCCACTGATAAAACACTCTCAGAAAAACGCATCAAACATGCCCTCTGTTCTAAAATCTGGGCACTCAAAGGCAGCTATAAAGTCTTCCACTATTCCTAATTATTTCAACTTTGTCAAATGGCCCAAATGGTTGGTGTCAGTGTCAAAGCATTCATAAATCGCTTCCACAACGTGTGTCCAAACAGTATACCCTTGACGAGAAGTTTTTCTCCATTGCCACCATTTCCACCATTCTTGATCTAGATGGAGAACACCATACCGGAGTTTGTCCAAGTCATCTGTAATGCCATATAAAGAGAAATAATGTTCCATTTGGGTTACCCAACCAGTGGGATCCGAGCCATCAAATTTGGTCACATCCACCCATGGAAGGCATAGGTCACGTTGAAAGTGATGGTTATGAAAGTTATGGGAATGAGAGGAATGGTCACCTTCAGGATGTGGAGGTGAGGAAGAGGAAGGGTTATCTGTAGGGATATGTAGTTTGGGGCAGAATGCCGAAAAGACTGATTCAAGCTAGGTGGTAAGGTCTTGTTTGATTTTTTCCATTGAGGATTGCATGGTTTTATTGATGGCGACAACATTGGCACTGAGTTGTTTCACTTCTTGTTGGGTTTCGATGAGACCAGATTGCAAGGTGTTGAAGCGAGCTTCCAAGTCTTAGCTATGGGTATGGCCCATGAGGTTGGGGTAACTCAAAAGGGGTGGGCGGGGTCAAAATTGTTTCTGAAAAATGATATGGATGAATGTGATAAGGGTGAAGAGATGAATCCAATGGAATAGGTCTCAAATAATGGTGAAAAATTTTCCAAACCTTTTTTTTTTTACACCTGTGGAGTTATACTCCGGTCCGAAGAATACTGCATAGAGGAAATTCCCAAATGCTTAACCAGAAAGAAATGTGTATTTACTTCACAACCCAAACACAGTTGCATGACAATAGATCTTGTCTGTTTTAATTGGTTTATGTTTCTGTCCCCAAGGGTTAGGTATTCAAGGGTTCTACAGACAAGGGTTTTCCTTGTGCTATAACTCTCTGATATACGTGTGGGGTCCAACAGTAGTACTAGACCCAATACATCAGGGCACTAAATAAGGAGGATAGACTGTACCCTTAGTTGTACTACCTGACTACCTAGGTACTAGAGAGTATCTTCCTGAGTGCTGTTCTTGGTGACACTATAGCAGTCAGGTGACTGATCGATTTATCTAAAGAGGGCTTCAGGTAATCTAGGCTAATCCATACACAGGTGTTGGCTGATGCGCTACCACTCGAAGGGGTACTAACAGGGGTTACAAGGGTGGCCAACAGATGTGCGCTTAAGTACCACTTGTATTTCCTATGTGTATGAATCCATCAACCATGGGTTTATGCATGTAATGAAAATTCTATGTGGCTTAAAGATGGCAGAACATGTCTCTACCCTAAAAAAAAAATTTAACCCACACTTTCTGTCGAGGAAAGTGCTCTGATACCACTTGTAATATACCAGATATAAAATGTATGCAGAACAAAAATAAAATGATAGAAATGGAAAAATAACAACAATATAACCAGAACATTCACCACAATAGCACTAAAATGATAAGAGAATAATAACATAAATAGCACTTTGAATCTGACAGCAATGTTCACGGGCCTCTTCGAGGGGGCAACCTCCAGTTGAGAAGAGATCTATTACAATAATATCCAAGCTAGGGTTCTCATACCCTCGACTCCTATTTATACTAAAAAGAAGCATCTAGAGGAAGATCCTTCTAGAAGCAGAATCTTCTATTAGGTCTTCTTACATCCTCCTTATTCTATTTTATTGAAAGGTCTTATTAATATAGACCTTTATTACATCCGAATATATTGTTCTACCTATGTGCGGGTTAGGACCCTAACATATTTTTATCTCAAGAATGTCAACAAAGTTTATGTAGATAGTTGTAGAGGCTAAAATCGTGTAGTTAAAGTAAATATGAGTTTATCAACAATCAAGTTCCTCACACATTCGTTAAAACTATGAAACTAAGATCCTAACAGAATTTAAATCTGATCTACAACATGTTGTGAATTTAAAGGCATTAATTGAATTGTTGAATTGATCTAATTAAGAGACAGTAATTGAATTCATGAAAAGATTGATAAATTGATCTATTGGAAATCATTTAACCTGTTGAAAAGAAGTAGCGAATTATATCTATGAAAATGAATAGTGACTGTAATCTAACCGAAAGGAACAACAATTACTAATTTAAGCGAAAGGAAAAACAAATGCTAATTAAAGAGAAAGGAACAGCAAAATGCTAATTAAAGAGAAAGGAATAACAAATGCTAATTTAAGCGAAAGGAACAATGCAGATAATAATGAGAGGATCTGTCAAGCAATAAACTACAACAATGGAAACTGGAACAACAATCGATAACATTCAATTGAAATGCCTATCTTCTGTAAGCAAACAACATACAATCATTAACACACTCATGCATTTATCTTAACTATTGCAAGAGAGATTTAATTCACAGAACATAAATAAAATTGATACAATTACAGATTGAGACAGTAACTCCTTCAGACTGGGCCCTCGGTCCTCATAAGCATTGCTGCTAGAAATCCAATAAGCGAAAATGTTCAAATCTTCTATTAATTCCATAACTGGTACAACATTTACAAAAACTGCTTTCCTAGAGTAATTCTGAGTTCTGAATGCTTGGATAAAATTCTTAGATGATCCTTTCCAGGATTTATTACTCTCTATATATTACAATATTATGGGTGAATTAAGCTATCTTGAGGATCGAGAGATCCTCAGGATCGCTTTTACTATTTATAAAGTTTACAAAATATAGAATCAGTCCTCCTCCAAACTACTTTGTGCCTCATGTCTTCAACCTTCAACAGTCTTCATATCTTCAAAATCTCCTTAACTATCTTGGGTGTTACAATATTTATCCACTCCTGCGCTAAAATCAAACAATTCCAATCGAATATTAGAATTTATCTAACATTACTGAATAATATTTATAGAAGACATTTTAATCATTTTCTATCCTAATTATTCCAAATTAATAGAAAAAGTCAATCAAGATTTCATCACGAACCATAAAAATAAGGAGGATATTTGTACCTTTTTCACAACTCAACATACCCCTTAGCTTATCTTCTTGCATGTCCTCATGCAAGATGAGATCTTACATGTAAATAAATAATGTGTTAAGGAGGAGAGGTTGGTTCACCAAGTTCCCTGAACCCATTCTTTCATTTGATCTCTCCAAAAGCAGCTTCTTCCATCTTCCGATTAATTTGGTAATCTTTCTGATAACCTTCTGGGGGAAACCAAATGATAGGGGGACTATATCTGCACTCAATCCAGAAAGGTCCTTCCTCTTGGATCATTCTGGTGTACCTTTCCACTCTAAAGGTAGCTGGAAAAATGTTTTTGAAACCAAAGGGTTCCCTGCTCTTAACTTCATTGGAGGAGGCATCCCATCTTAGTTTGGAGGAAATAAGAGTTTCTTCTTTAAGTTCCCTGAAATATGCTATACGTGAATGTGTAACTTGTCGGTGGATAGGGGCCAAAGAATCTACCACACCTTACCTCTTCATAAATGTTCTGTGCTGCATGATGGTTGGGAAGGATTTTGGAGGTTCCCCTATGATCCAAAGATCTAACCCAGTTTCCCTTTTCAGAAAGGTCTTATGTGCTTTTGCTCATCTGATTTGGTTTTTGGTGAAGGACAAAAAGGATTGGAAATGTATTTCCCCAATAAAAGGACCATGGTTCTATTTCCTTTTATCTTCCAAGATGAAGTTATGGAGGTAAAGCTCACATAGAAGGTATTGCACTTTCTCTTCCTGCTCTCTAAAACATGGAACGAACTTGGAGACAGTGGTGAATTTAATTGGTTTACCTGCTCTAATGGATTTCACCCTTAGCAACAGATAATGTTCTAATAAAAAAAATGTATAATTGGTGGCAGGAGCCCTACAATCTATTACATCAGTGTAGACATCAAAAATATCTTTGATTTGCTCCAAATCTTTTTCTAATTGGTTTTGGACTTTCTTTATTTTCCCTTGGGATCTGGTAAGCTCAACAAACATTTCATTTTATGTTGCTGACATGGTATTAATATGTTTAAAAAACTTTTGATATTATTCCATAGTGACCATCTCATTTCTACACTGTGTTAAGGGATTTGGTATTCCGTTCCGGAGACTGAAATACTCCCTCAGTCTGAACAACTACATCTTATGTGGTTGGAGAATCTGTTTGGGAATCTACATCAATTGTCTCTAGGGGTGCAAGGACGTTTGTAGGAAGCAATTCCTCAGGTTGGGTAGATGTCTCTTCTGCTGCTGGAGCCCCTATTTGAGGTTCCACTTCATGTTCCTCCAAAGGAGTCACTTCTTCATTTTGAACTGTTGCTGGAATCTCAGCTTGAGGTTCCATTTCTATTATCTCTTCAGGGACATGCAACTCTGTTTGTGTCCCTATAGAAATTGTATGGAATTTTCTCCGAGGAAGTGGGTTCCTTCCCTGGGTTCTAGGATTTTTGGTCTTCTTTCTTTCATGGGCCTTGTTATCTAGTTCCGATTGTTTTCTCAATTCTTTAATTATTTCATTTAGTTTGCCAAATTTCTACTTTAATACTTTAATCCTTTTAACCCTTCTTCTCAACAACTTGTTTTCTTGTTTTAACTTTTTGATTCTATGGTGTCATTTGCCCACTATTTTCTGTTTTTTTGAAATGTCAGGGTATCCCTCATCTTGATCAGTCAACAGTTGTTCCTCTGCCTCCTCCATGTGCTCAGCCTTCTCTATAGGGATATTTACCTCAGTGTGAGGTTCTGCCTGTTCCTCATCTTCAGGAAATGGCATTTTTGTGTCAGGGAGGTCCATAGGAGGGTTTGAGGATAAAATTGGTTCTTCAGACCTCCTTGTGTCTTTAGTGATTGATGTCCCTAAGATCCCTAATACTTGGGCAATTTCTACTTTGTAATTTTCCAAAAACTTCTCGATAAGGTGTTCCAGTGATGGCTGGGTATTTTCCTGAATATTTCCTTGTGGGGTTTGTTCTGTCTGTTCAATTTCTTGAATATTTCCTTGTGGGGACTGCTCTGTCTATAACATTTCCCGGGTTTCTCCAGGTTGTGCTATCCTTTTGCTTCTTCTTTTCTTCTCAGTGGAGGTTTTAGGGACATCAATCGTCCTTTTCCTCTTTTTCCTTGATGTCTCTTCCTGTGAGATCCGAGTCTCTGCCAATTGGATGGGTTATGCCTTGATTTTAGGCTGAGGTAATTGAACTTCTATTTGGGTGGTATCTCCCTGTGCTGTCTAAATTTCTAGCTGGGATAATGGAAATTCCATTTGGGCGATGTCTTCCCCTTCATGTGTTATCTCAATTCCCTGTGGTGGGTTTTCATGACACAATTCAGGCTGTTTCAGTTGTAGAGGCCTATTGGCCTCGATAAGGTCACCCCAAGTTATTTGAGTTCGACTCAGGGCCTTATTTAATAACAGTTTCACTAACCCATGGTGGCTAATGATAGTAATAGGATCCTTGGACTTCTATGTTCTTATAGCAACCTCATGTAACATGGAATTTAGAAAAAATGGTAAAATGATTACTAACCATTGTTTAAGAGATGCTAATAGTTTGAGGTGGCATGGGTAGATCACATCCTACCTTCCGTCGCAAGTGGTATACCTTTGTATTACACCTGCCAGTTCTTTCCATGGCTCGTTGAGAGTGCTGGGGTTAATTCCCTTTCCCTTTTTGTCAAGTTCCTCTCCAGGTTCTATAGCTTCTTTGAGCATTGTATATTTTGCAGTCCATTGTATGCCTATGTTACAGAGGCCTATAACCTCTACTACGATTTCCTCCGTGACTGGAATTCATATATTTCGAACCATGGAGACCCCTCCCTGCAAGTTCTGGAAGAATTCGATTGTGATGTTTGTGTCATATCCTTGCAACCGGTTGAAGTACTCTGTCCATCCCAGCCGGTGTAAGATTGCTCTTACCTGCTCAGTTACCTGTAATAATGTTGGTTCCCAGTGCACACTTCAACCACCCATATTTTCTGTGAGAAAGTGAGAACGGTGATCATTCCTTCCTGCAGCTTCACTCAACCAACTTTTGAAACATAAAATAGAAAACATAGAGAAATATTGTGTATAAAAATTGTGAATTTTCCTCGTTTACTGCACTCATTGTAATCTATCGATGAATGTGTCGAGTATCTTCCCCCCATAAATGGAAAGGTCGACCTCGAYCGTCAAAAGTAAGAGTGTAATAATGRCATATAATTGCGGTGAGGTGGGATTGCTATACCGCYGCCGTCGCTGGAAAGAGAATCATCAATAATCTTTAGAAAACAATTTTAGCGGTAATTATGAGCCATCATCATTTTGTGTGGGAAATTCAAATTATGTTAGAACCGTTTGAGGAMAAAAATTCCAAATAGTTTCAAATCTGTTCACATGTTTTAGAAATATTCCACATATCATAACGTTGTTACTTTCCCCTATTTATTGGATATAACTRGAATGATAGGCCCATTGTTTTAKAAAATAAAATCTAAGAACACAATAAAACTTGGCGTATTAAGATAAACTTCAATACCACAGGCAGAGCCACTGCTGCCAGTAGGCGTCCATAGCCTCAATAGGGTTTCCTTTTAACCCATWTATGAGCCTGTATCCTTAATAAATAGTTTGAATTGTCTTTTCCAAGAATACCATTATCCTGGTTTGGTAGCCAGACGATGATAATGCCACTCACTAGATCGTAACCAAAGTGAACAAGTCGACTCGTGATGAGACCTCTTGTCCTTTGAYGAAAAAATGCCAAAGGCCATTGCCYTGGTGTGGTAGAAATAGTGGGAATGTCACTTATGTTATTATCTGATGATCATGGTAGGTTGGCTCGTGATGAGACCCCCTATTCTTTGTGAAAAAAATCTTCTTTTTTTTTGTTGTTTTTTTTTGTTTGTTTGAGGCTCTATCAAGGGAGGCTCATCTACTCCTTAAGAGTGAGGGATGGMATAAGAAGTATATGAATKCCAAGTAATAATSTGTTTAAGATTCATTATTATGATATGAAATCAGTTGTCATTCAAGTATATGTGGATATATAGGGGAAAGAAACGAATTATGGTGGTTGATGAATTGTGAACAATTTTAAAGATGATTCGAAGAAATTAATCCAAAAATAGKTTGCTAAAGTATGTTGAATGATCCACACAAAATSAAAAATCAGAACTAGTGCTAATGAAGATGAATTAGTGAAGGTCATACCCAGAGGGGTGAATGACGTAATAATGGTATGCGTTGTTCACAAAGAATCATGAATTTTGAGAAAAAGGAGCGGCAATAAAAYGTAGAAGGAACAACAATTGTTCCTTTCAAATGAACAATGATATCTAGAAAAAGGAACAAAAAGAATTTATAAAGGGAGMAACAGCGTAACAGAAGGAACGACAATCGTTACTTTCAAATGAACRACAATTGTACGMAAAGGGAACAACAGTTGTTCCATTCAAATGAATGACAATTCCACACAAGGGAACGACAGTTGTTCCATTCGAATGAATGAGAATTCCGCGCAAAGGGAACGACAGTTGTTCCATTCGAATGAATGAGAATTCMGCGCAAAGGGAACGACAGTTGTTCCRTTCGAATGAATGACAAATTCACGCAAAGGGAATGACATTTTTTTCATTCRAATGAATGACAACTCCGCGCAAAGGAAATGATAGTTGTTCCGTTCGAATGAACAACAACATAAAATTTTGATCTTTTAAGTGATTGTAAACCTCCCSCRGACATTTCTGTTTTAGTGCATCTATGATTAATTAGTCATCAAATAAATTCATTCAATATTTATGGGTAGGTTTATTCAATAATCAAATCACTTGATGGTTTGTTAGATTTAGTCTTTTATTATAGTTGCCTGRTTTTTRTTGCGGAACATGACCTATTCATATTTTTTGAAAACAGGGTTTATCTTTGATGGTTTTTAYGAAGTGAGGTAGGAGCAAGGAACATAAAGGAGTGCTAATTATATTCATTATAATTGTCTTTTCTYGATCTTATTTTCTCAAGTGAATTCCCCCCCMAAAAAAGTAAAATGTCAAAACTCAATCAAATGTYGTGAAGAAAGCTATATACAATATGTACAGTGTTGATAAAAATCATCATTTATGAAGTTGAAGCTGYTGGGTTACCTTCCCAACCARCTAGAATCTGAACAATAGGGTCCTTACTTACTTCTTGGCAGAARGATTMTTTTGAAGGCGGTTGATGGTAGAGTCATAGTCGATTTCCATTTACYAGAAAAGTAGAACCAGATCCATCGATGGTAATTAAAGTGATAGTGCCATTATTGTAAACTTCATTGATTTCATATGGTCCCAGCCATCTTGTCTGTAATTTTCSAGGAAAATCTTGAAATCTGGAATCACAGAGAAGTRCTGAAATGATTTCTTATTGATATGTTTATCATGCCAGTTAKCTCTATGCTGCTGAATAACAACTATACGCTCTAGGGTGGACAGRCGTGCTTCGTCCAACTCATTGAGCTGCTGTAGGGACTCTTTATGTGCCTCTCTAAGATCCAGTCCAATCTCTTGGGCCATCCTTAGAGTTTTGATCTCAAACTCAATTGGAAAGATAGGTTCTTTACCATAGACTAAATGATAAGGAGAGTAGCCAGYGGTGTTATTCCATGTTGTAYGATAATCCCATAAGGMATTTGGAAGCTCGGTTTCCCAATACTGACGGTTTACTGAGACTGATTTTGTCAAAATTRCCTCCATGACTTTATTGGTGCTTTCTACTTGSCCATTTTSCTATGGGTGGTATGGAGAAGTAATTCTATGTKTAATATGATAATTGTTTAGGGTGGTCATGATTCTATGAGTTGTAAATTGTGACCCTTCGTCAATGATTACTTCTCTGGGTAATCCATAGCATACAAAATATTTGAAAAGAAATTTAATGACTAMTTCCTCTGTTGYGTTTGACAAGGCCTCTGCCTCTACCCATTTGGTCATGTAGTCTGTCGCCACTAATATATAGGCCTTATGATTTGACTTTGGGTTGAAGGTTACAACAAAGTCTAGTGCCCATCTCTCAAAAGGTTYTGCAACTACTTGTGCTTGCAGGGGCMTTTCATTAGCTTGGCCTGGTCGGCCCATCCTTTGAGAGTTGTCGTAGGCCCRGACACATTTCTTTGAGTCTTTAAATACTGAGGGCCAATAATAGCCCATTTGTAAGATCTTATGCCCAGTCCTACGGCCTGCAAAATGTCTKCCACAGGGCTCATCATGACCTGCCTTCTGTATGTCGTAGATTTCATCATCTTTCACACATCTTCGGATCTAGAGAACAACCCCTGTGTGGAAAAGATATCCACCAATCCAGGTGAATCGTGCATTGCATTGGAYGATTATTTTTMTTTCCCTTGATGATAGGTGTGCTAGTAGTTTCCYAGCTTCCAGATAATTTTCCACATCAGCGTACCAAGGTGGCTTAGTAGTGACAACAAATAGATGTTCGTCTGGAAATTGGTCTTCAACTRTCAAAGAATCATTTGTTTTGGGTACACGAGACAGGAATTTTGCAAYAATATTCTCTCTTCCGGGTTGATCCTTGATGGCGATGTTGAATTCCTGCAATAGTAATAACCACCGAGTAACCCGTCCATTAGTAATAGGTTTGTTAGCTAAATATMTAATAGCAGAATGATCAATATACATAATAACTGGATATCTTGTTATATAGTGATGAAATTTATTAATAGCATGTATAAYGGCTAAAACTTCTTTTTATGTTACTATATAATTTAATTCAACRAGAGTAAGATTTTTGCTAATAAAATAGATAGCATAAGGTTTCTTGTCTTCTTCCTTCCCAAGGACAACACCCATGGCGATATCTGATGCATCAGTCGAGATGTGGAATGGTATTTTCCAGTTTGGTCCTCTCAGCACTGATGCTGTTGAAATCAACTTTTTGAGTCTCGTGAATGCCACATTACACTTATCAAACCATTGAAATTCTGCATTACCAGTTAAAGCATTTAAAGGTGCATTAGTATTTGCAAAATTTTCCATGAATTTGCAATAGTCTCCTGAAGCGCCAAGGAAACTACGTAACTCAGTTTATGTATGTGGTGTAGGTAGGTTAAGGATTACCTCAATTTTTGTTGGGTCTACCTTGATTCCATCTGCAGAAATATAGTGCCCTAGTACCACACCTTCAGTCATCATCATATGACATTTTTCATGACTCAAAGATAATCTGGTAGCAATGCATCGTTCCAGTACCTTCTCCATATTGCTTAGATCTTGATCAAAATCATTGCCATAAGGGTTGAAATTGTCCATGTAAACCTCAATCCCTTCATTAATCAGATTAGAAAATATGTTGAGAATGGCCCTCTGGAATGTGGCTGGAGCATTACATAATCCAAAGGGAAATACTCTGTATGCAAAGGTACCCCAGGGACATGTGAATGTAGTCTTATCTTGATCTTTCGGGGCAATTTGGATCTGATTATAGCCACTCAAACCATCTAGGAAGGAGAAAACCTTTTTCGCTGCTATAGTATCAAGGAACTGATCGATAAAAGGTAGGGGGAAGTGGTCCTTCTGGGTAGCCTTGTTGAGTTCTCTTTAGTCTACATAGATTTTCCATTTTCCATTATTTTTGGGAATGATCACTAGTGGGGAGACCCAACGACTGTCCATAATAGGATATATAAAATCTACATCTAACAATTTCTGTAATTCTTCTTTAACGATGTCCTTAAGGTGAGGATTCAATCTTCTTTGGGGCTATCGGATGGGTCAAGCATATTTCTCAATATAAATATGATGTGTGTAGAGTTGCGGATCAATTCCCTTCATGTCATAATTCTCCCAGGAAAAAGCCTGTTGATACTTAGAAGGGATCTGAATCAACTTATGTTGTTGTTGCTTTTTTAGATTCACATTAATATTCAAAACCCTCCCTGGTGAAATCTCAACCGGTTTGTTGTTATGAACAACGGTAGTGGGGATATGTTGTTCCGTCAATTCCTCCAACTGATCTCCCTATGCCTCATTATTTAACACAACCTTTAGCATTTGGCATGTCGGGTTACTTACAATAGCTGGGCTATTAATGAATTTGTTGATCACATCATCTTCTACTTGATTTTTGAGTCCCATAGCTTCTTCCAGTGTGAGAGGGGATCGTAGATCTTTTTATGGATATCTAGGTGGTGGCAACTGTTGATGTATAATGGATGGGCTTGGTTTAGCTGGAGGATATAGGATAAGATTCTTTGTAGAACCTCCTCTAGCAATGGTCATGTTGCCCATGTGACATCCTATATATGCATCTGATGTTGCAAGCCACAGTCTCCCCAATATTAATGGATGGCCATTGAGTCCACTTCTTGGGTTGATAATGAGGAAATCAACTGGATACTCCCAAGAGTCGACTGAAATTGCTATATCCTGCAATGTACCAATTGGTTTGACCATTGATTGATCAACCAATTGTAACATAATTGGAGTAGGTTCGAAAGATGTGAAACCCAAGATGTTGCAAGCTTCGATGGTCAAGATATTAATGGCTGCCCCCAAATCCACTAGTGTATTTGGAAAATAACAACCCTCTATTTGAACTGTTACTATGGGATTCCTTGGGTCTGCATATTTGACCGATTCCTAGCTTCCTAGGATGAGATCAGACAAGGAACCTACCACGTGAACAATTGATGATGAATTCTTAATTTTCTTGACAGGCTTCTTCCCACATAATTCCTTAATTGTCTTTGCATAAATTGGGATGTCTTGTAGAGCCTATAGGAGTGGAATTTTAACATATAAATTTCTTAGTTCCCCTACAATGTAAAAGTTAGGATACACATCTGGTTTTTCTATCATCAGTCTTTCAAGGAACGGGGTAGGAGGAGTTACATACTCATCGAGATTCTGTTGCTCGATTATGTTTCCTTCCTGCTCTGTTTCTTCCGTTATGACCACAGTTGAAGGTGTTATTGCTGGTTGTACATTATTTTCGTTCTCCTTCTCTTGGTGAATATTACTCCCTTCAGGAGAAATTATGCACCTTGACCTCAGCTAGAGTTTGTTGCACCCTACGGAGTTGATTTCCCCATCCATGTTGTCAATAATCTACACAAGTTGGGCTAGTTTATTATTGGGATTTGGGTGGGGTTGAGATGGCAATTGAGGGCACAACTGTGGTTGAGGATTCTGGGGTAGTTGCAGTGGAGCTTACAAAGTGGATTGAGTTTGAGGGTTCCTCCCCATGGGTTGGTTGGTGATTCCCATGGGGCACTACCAATTTGAATTCCAATTGGGGTTTTGGGCAGCAGTGTTGGACCACTGTGAAGGATATGGATTATTACTTGGATTTTGCCAAGACGAGGTGGGGTATTGCGAGTTAGGCCAGGTGGGATTTGTAGTTGGTTGATTTGGCCAAGGGGGATTTGCAGTTGGTTGGCTTGGCCAAGTAGGATTTGCAGCTAGATATTGATGGGACTGCCAGGTGGGGTTAGCAAATGGTTGACCTTGCCATGTGTTTCCATAATTTTTCTACTAATTATATTGCCCAGAAAAGAAAGTGGAAGGATCTTGTAGTGTACCTTGGGGATGATTCTACTATTGGTGATGCTGGGCTATCATATATATTGGTTATGTTTCCTCTTCTGCCTCTTTGAAGACAAATTTTAATCCTAGGAGTGATGGGCATTGACCTGTTGCATGATATTTAGCACAGATAGCACACACCCGAACCACATACAAAGGACAGTCCCTCGGACCATGTTTCTTTCTGCATCGGTGGAAAAATATGGCCAAGGACTGTTCTACGTCTGCCTATTTCTGTATATCCTGTAAGACATCCAATTGTGTAGTCAGAGTGCTCAGAATGTCAGTTTTGAAATTTTCTAAGAGATTACCGATTTTCGCTCAGGTAACACCCCCATTGGTAATATTGCTACTCCTTGTGAGGGGAGACCACATCCCTGATCTGGTCCATGTACTTCCACATGAGCACCTGATGCACAATAAGACAATGTTATCATAAGTTTCTTGATAAATGTCACCCTTCCCCATTAAATTCAATGTTTCTACCCATTCATATTTCATCCCTTTTATCATAGTAGCTTTGAGTACCTCACCTAGTAATGTACCATAAGGAGATCTTTGCAAATTGTATTGGAATCTTTCAACATATTCTTCTAATGTTTCATTTTCCTTTGCAGTCATTTGAAAGATTTCAACATATTCTTCTAATGCTATAGCTGGAAAACCCCTCTACGGACTACACCAAGGGTCTAACGTGTAGGCAGAGAAAATCGTCTAAAGTCTCCTACTTTTAATCACTATCCCAACATTACCCCACAATCATACATAAAAGACAAGAGAGAGGGATCTGGTAGGCCTACCTTAAACTCCATGTCCGGTGTTGATCCCTTTGCGCTTGGTTGTTTCTTGACTACAAATCTCCCCCCAAGGCTTACCTGCATTCATCAAAAGACAAACAAGAAACTACAAGCATGCATTATATATATGGATTAGTGGGTTAGACATCATAAAAAAGAAATGTAAACAAAATCATATAAGTTTAAGACGTCATTTGGGAGGACGAAAAAAATACTTCTTTATATTAATCTCACAAAAAGTCACTTACAACATGAGACCGACACTGCTCCTCGAACTTGGTCCTGGGCTCCTCTTCACCATGCACCAACTTCTTCCACATCTTCTTCTCCTCTTCAGTTCTCACTTAGGGAAATGGTAAAGGGATTTGAAATTGGGGCAAAGGGGGATTGATAAAATGGGCAGATTTTCTTTGCTCTCATGCCTCTCCTTGCAATGGGACCCCAACCCCTTATTTTATAGGACAAAAGGGATAGTAACGGTTGGGGTGACCAGATATGGGAAGTCAAACGATTAAGTAACAGCCCGAAAACCAGTATCCTATGCAAGTTTCCACTTTTTGAGATATTCTATGAGTGTACGCGGGCTGTAGTGGCTCAACAAGTGTGTGTATGCAAGCAGTAATGGTGTAGGGCACATACACCTTCAAAAAAATGGTTTTTAGAAAAGATGTTCAGTGATGGCCTAGAAAAGATAGCAAGTTTAGTTGGCTTGATGCCAGGTATGCCTGTCTGGTGCAATTTAGGATTATAACATATGCCCCCTAATGTGTGAGGTCAGAGGAGAATTTGATGGACAAAATACATTACAAATATCACCAATGTATGAAGCGAGTGATCCTAGGGACCAGAGTTCAGGAGTTTCCATCTACAAAATAACAATTTGTCTCACCGAGGCGGGCAAACCCATGCTCGGGATGAAATAAAATCATGGTTGCCAATCAAATACACTGCAGATCCATGTCATATAACTATATAAAGTGTAGCCACGAGGAGTACACAATAGATCTACATCTCAAAAATCAAAAGATATACATGTATAGTATCCATCTTCAAGAAGCCAATGACGCCTGATGGCTAGAGATGAGGTCTTCAGAGCTCGAGCAACAACTTCAAAATCTTCAAAACTCAGGTAGGAGTGTAATATGAGTGTACAAATTCACTACCCAGAGGTCTTCGATGGCTTGTCAGGAACAGACAAGAGGATCGTGATGATCAGGCATAGAACTTCATTGATTTTGAGGAAGGACTTGACTGGTATTTCGGGGTGGCTGGGAATGAGAACAAGAGACAAATTGCAGAAGGGGCGACTCAAGTTTAGTATGAATTCCCTTGGACAAAAGCACGACAACAGATGAGACTCAGGGAGCATGGCATTGACATAAGTTTATGATGCAGGAGGCAACCTGAACTCTCCAAATGTTTGGAAGGATAACCAAATGGAGGAGGACATAACTCTATGTAGCGAGAACACATTCCTAAGGTCATATTGAATCCTAGGGCTTGATGAACAAACGAAAGGATGTGCTTTGTCCAAGGGAGACTCATTGTGCTGTCAACAAAAACAAAATACTTTTTCCTTCCTCTTTTTGGGGTATATTTGATTTTTTTGTCTTTTTCAATAATTTTGGGAAGCTTGAAAAAGAATAAAGAATGCTACGTTACAAAGGAGGATCGAGTGTCACAGACATACTAGTTCCAAGTGCAAGGAACACATTGGTGCTTAGAGAAAGGGGACATATTCAGGAAAAGGAAACTCAGGAAAAATCCTCCATGGGTCAAGGTGTGAAGACGCAAAGGAAAAGTGCTACAAGTCTTGCATATGAGGCATGCTTTAGATGGTTCAGTTGAGAGAAACATGGAGCCGACATTAGGCCAAAGACATAGTAATGAAAATGTGATTAATAAGACACAATGATAACGTACTTCGATGTAATTTTAATGAGCCCAAAGAAGGTAAGATCAGTGGTTTTTCATTTTTAACGAGTCTGGAAAAACGTAAAAGGAGACTCCATTGGGGTACCTTTTTCGAAGGTAGTCTAGTCGTCTCGAAAAAGGGGTAAACTAGCACCGAACATACATCTATTCAAAATCATTTTAACGAGTGTGACAAAGACAATATCACTCGACAATATTTTCATATTTAAGGAGTCTGAAAAGAGCTTAACTATGGACTCCGTAAGGGATGTTCTTCTGGACCAATTTAACGAGTGTGAAGAAACAAGGTCACTTGACTATATTTCCATTTTTAGGGAGTCTGAAAAGAGCTTAACTATGGACTCCGTGGGGGTTACTTTTTTGTAAGTTTAGTCCCTTAGGCTTGAAAAAGGGGTAAATCTATACTTGAGAATGCTCTTCTAGAGAATTGAGGCTCTTAGAGTATACCTTTGTTTGTACTTTTGACCATCCAGACCGAAAAAGGGGTAAACTACCGACGGATAGACGTGCCTTCAAATTTCATTTTAGCGAGCGTGAAGGGAAAAAAGATCGCTCGAAAATCGTTTCATGTTTAGAGGGTCTT
This sequence comes from Picea engelmannii, assembly GCA_009831015.1. Taxonomy (NCBI): domain Eukaryota; kingdom Viridiplantae; phylum Streptophyta; class Pinopsida; order Pinales; family Pinaceae; genus Picea; species Picea engelmannii. The sequence continues at coordinate 781,961 of ML777160.1, forward strand.
AAAAGGGCTTAAAAAAAGACTCGTTGTATTTTGGGAGTCCCGAGGGTGAGGTCAACAGTGATAATGAAACATGCAAATGAGGCTCAAACTCGTAATCAAGAAAAACTAATAAGGACTCTCGAGCCTATAGTCATTAGTGACGGCATGGACACCAAGATGCAACCAGGATCTACCTAGGGCATCCATGTGAAGGTAGGCTCTACCACTAAATTAGAACACTATTAGAGCAAGAGTGAGGGTTCTGTGTCGCAATTCAGTAGGATTGATCCTATGGCAAAGAAAAAAATACAATGAGGGGCAACAAGTGGAGGTGGAATCCTATCTTACATGCACAAAGTTGGAAAAATGACTTTTTACCAAAAGACCTTTAAAACTGACCCAACTCTCAAAAAACTTCTCAATACCCAAAGTAACACTTATAGTAGCATCCCCTGAGAAACTCAAGAACCATAATAAACAATTTTCAAGCTAGAAAAAATGGCAAAAGGGTCCAAAAAATGACAAAAAGGGGCCAAAAAAGTCTATAAATAGAAAGTTGGCAACTCATTATCACCATTGTAATTTGAGAATTGACCAAAAGTCAAAAAACACCCCTTTGCCAAAATAGTTGATTCCGGGAGCTTCAGTGGAGGAAACGAACTTCTGTTTGGACCAAGTAAGTACACACTAACCTCGCATTTCTATATTTCATTTTTGCATTTGTTTTTGTGTTTTGTTGGGGCGCTGACCTTTAAAGAGGTCGTACCTACGTGTACGCGTTCTATCTAAGCATAGCCCACATGTACATGCAAGAAGAAGATGAACTGCACGTGTGCACACACGACTGTCCCCAAGACAACCCACGTACACCCTTCAATGAGTGGGACAAAATGAAAATGTAAGGGTTAACTCTCCATTGATTTGTTTTTGCAGGATGTATGTGCATTGAAGAGAGAGGGAGCATGAGGACATTGATTTTTTGGTCTCCGAGGACCCTACTGCTATCGTTGTTTTGTCACAGTGTAGGTTGTTAAAGTAATTCCAGTGTTCGTTTATGAGGGCACGACCCAGGTTGCTAAATGCATTGATAGATTACTGGCATCCTGATGCAGAGGCATTCATGCTCGAGGGGTAGTCGTTGATTCCAACGACTGAGGAAATTTACTTCCTTATTGGTCTCTTGAGGAGAGGGGATCCAGTCAACTTGCACACTTTTCCCCCTGGGCCGCACAACATCAAGGAGTTGATTGGACTCCATTGCGAGGTTGGTACTGAGAAAGTAGGTTCTCAGGTGCCTATACATAAGATCAAAAACCTATCACTTGAAGTGATAGTTCTACTTATTGGGTGGCTCATTGGATCCGCAGCTTTACATTAGGCCTCCTGGGTGCACATGCATTGTGCGGTACAATGCTTAAATGCACGAATGTTTGAATGGAGTGCCACCATGATGGATTGCATAAAGAGATAGTTGACAGAGTGTTGGATACGGGAGCACCGAAACTTTGGGTTTGGGACCGTTTTGTGCTCCTTTTTCTTTGAGAGGGTACCGAGTCTGATTCCTTGAGAGACTATACAAGGGCATGAGGCCTCTCTCCCAGTGCTATGCAGATGGACGATGTTGTTTCCGTGACAGGGGGAAGGGAGGATCATTGAGGCCTTTGATGACAATTTTTTTTACTGGTGGTCACGACATATTTCGGCAATAGAGGACTACCCCTATGCTGAGATCAATTTTTCTAGAGATCTCGACGTGCCAGTACCTCTCGGAGCGGAGAGAGGAGAGATGGGTAAGTTTTCTTTTCAAAGTTATTTAATTTTTATGTCTTTTTATATATATCATCATTTTTTTTGTATACCAGAGTATCTGACACTTATGTATCTGTTATGTACAGATGTGGGACCAGTGCATCCAATAGACTTCTTGAGGACTAGGAGGCGTCCTCGACCAGAGGCAGGACTAACTGGAGTTGCTATACCAACAACAGTAGTAGGGGGGCCTCCATTTGGAGAGGCTAAAGGATTATTGAGATGGGTAGAGCGGAACCTTACTGCGCTCACTCGTATAGTCCCTATGGCATAGATCGAGGATCTCCCACTGTCGATGCAACCTCACGTAGTTGGGGTGCCACGGACCTGGGTCGAGCTCTTTAGGCATTTGGCTAATGTTGATGTTCACTACGGCAGGGCCAACAGGCCCCACCCTTAGCTAGGCTAGACTACTTACGTGTTGAGAGAACCTTTTGTATATTTTTGAGGGTATAAGCCATGTGACTCTGAATGGACATATTTTTTAGGCGCTTGCGCCCACCCATGTACTATGATATTTTCTGATATATATATGGATATTTTTCATCTTTTTATGTCTTATGGATTACATCTATTTTACAAATGTATTTACATGTGCGTGTGCATTCTTTTTCTTACATGTGTGCAATATGCCAATCTAATACATTATTAGCTAGAGTATCTGTGATTTGATTCAATCTCCTAGGAACATAGATATACGTAATATAATCAAAATTTCATTCTAAGAGACGTACCCTAAGGAATTGTCGGTGTAGTGTAGGATCGTAAACACAGTAAACCCCATTTAACTGAGACACAACCAACTGAGCATCTAAGTAGACTCGAAGGTGAGAGATACCATGCGACAAAGTGTCATGAAGCAACTCTAAGACTGCGCTGTATTCGAAGAAATTGTTTGTGGCGTCACCTAAACAAGTACCTCCTGAATATAGAAACTGGCCCTGAGGTGTGAAAATCACCCAAGCTATGGAAGCAAGCCTCTGAGTGTGCCGGCTAGTGCCGTCCACGAACCCAACGAACACCTTTGATTCACTTGACATCTGCCACAGTGAAAAATATGACATAAAAGATGACACATCCATCAAACAACAAGATGAAAACTAAAAAGAGAATGTACAGGACTATACATATGTTACAAGAAGTCACCCAAGGCGACCCACCTATGAGTAATACTTCTTGAGGTAGATCCCATTTCTAGGCTCCGCCAAATCATTTCCCTCAAATTCCACTAGATGATAAGCACCCTTCTTTAGAACCTCCTTCACGATGAAAGGTCCGAACCACATGGGTTTGAAATTTCCTTCCCCCAGAGGGTCCTTATCTTGGTCATAGACTAGGACAAGGTCTCCTTCAGATAAAATCCGAGGACGGACGGATCAATCATACTGACACTTGACTTTTTGTTTGTGAGCCTCATTAGCCAAGGCTGCATCTTGAAGATGCTCATTGAGCTACTTAATATATAATAAATGCTCTTCAAGTGGTGAAGTGTCTGGCAATAACTGTACTGCCAACTTTAGAGAGGGGATCTAACACTCTATAGGCAAGACTGCTTCCAACCCGTAAATGAGTTGAAAAGGTGAGAAACTGGTTGTAGTCTTAACAGACGTTCGGTAGGCCCACAATGTCAAATATAACATCAAATCCCAATTTGACCTGGCTGAATCGATCATTCGTTGTAAGATAGTCTTAAGGGATTTATTCACATCTTCCACCTGACCATTTTCTTGTGGGTAGTAGGGTGATGAATGATCTTGCCTCAACCCAAGATTTTATGTTAATTCAGACATCATTTTGTTCTGAAAGTGACTACCATGGTCAGTGAAAATCTCTCTCGGGACGCCAAACCTTTCTATTATCTGGTTAAACAAAAAGATAGATGCGGTCTCGCCATCATATTTAAATGTTGGCATAACTTCGACCCACTTCATGAAGTATTCTACTGCTATGATGATATAACGGTTCCCCCTTGTGGAAAGAGGGTTGAATGTAGCATAATCAATCACCCACTTGGTGAAGGGACCAACTATGATGACAAGAAACATGGGAGTGGGGTGTGCCATCATCTTTCGAGAGAAGATCTGACATGGGTGGTACTTCTTGACTGATGCAACACAATCTTAGGATGTTTCCAACCCAGAGAAATGACCACCACATGCTCCAATGTGGCAATCGTTAAGCACGATTTTCACTTCTTCATGGGTGAGACACCGACGAAGGATGCAATCTACACCTCAACGATAAAGAGTGTCCTCAAGTATGAGATAGTTTTTGGCCTGATGGCGTATATGGCGATGCTCATCATAAGAAGAAGAGGTAGGGAAATTCAAAGTCTGGAGATATAATAGTATATCTCTGTACCAGGGGTTCGAAGATGTGATCAGAAACATGTCTCCTTTGATAGGTGACTCTTCTGGTATAACATCACCTGATTCGAGCAAAAGTTCCGAAATGAATTCCGCAAAGATCAACGACTTTTTGGATTTCACCGAAACAAAATCTAAGTCGTGTTCCTGGAGGATAACTATCCATATACTGATCTTTCCTCCAATCACATGTCATGTCAACACGTATTGAAATAGATTCACAACGACAATGACGGTGGTCTTGCGAAATAAGATGTAATGACGGAACCATTGGACAACATGAACTGCTGCCAACACAAGTTTTTCAATGTGGGAATAATTGAGTTCTGGTCCAACCAAGCCTCGGCCCAGGTAATAAATCACATATTTTGAGAGAAAATCATCCTCCTGAACCAAGACCATACCAATGATCAACTCCATAGCTGCCAAGTACAATAATAAATCTTTATTATAATTGGGTGGCCAAAGTAGAGGGGTAGATGTGAGTGCGTGTTTCAACGCTTCGAAAGAGCACTGAGCAACTTCATCCCAATGAAAAGGAATGTCATTCTTTAGTAAATGGATGAAACCCTTTGTGATCTCGGCATAGTTTGCGATGAAACATCGTAAGAAGTTCGCTTTTCCCTATAGACTCTGAAGCTCAGGGATTGTGCATGGGGGAGGCAACTGAACTATCGCCTCAACCTTTAGAGGATCAACCATGATCCCTGTTGTTGAAAATATGAAACCTAACAGATGACCCGATGTGACGTAAAAGCTGCATTTGTTTGGATTCAAGCAGATCCGGTAGTAGCGACATCGCTCAAAGATAAGTTGGAGGTGTGTGGGATGATCATCTCTCTTGCGAGATCATGATGCTAAATCATCAAGATAAGCCTCGATTATGTGTTTGAGATCATGGAAAGAAAAAGACATGGCCCGCTGAAACATAGCTCCAACATTTTTCAAACCAAAAGGCATCTTTTGATAAGTGAATGTGCCCCATGGACAGATGAAAGAGTTTTTGTGTTGGTCTTCGGGCTTGATCTGTATCTGATTGTATCCTGAAAAACTATCCATGAAAGAAAAGGCCTGGCAACCTGCACATTCATCGATTATCTGGTCAATAAATGGTGTGGGGAAATTATCCTTTGGACAGGCCTTGTTCAAATCACATAAGTCCATACATATGTGAATCGTATCCTGTTTTTTGTTGACTGGAACCATATTTGACACCAATTGAGTCAATTGGACAGGGTAGATGAAACCAACTTGGAGTAGTTTCTCTACTTCATCCTTAATAGTTGTTTCTTTCCTAAAATTGACTGGATGAAGCTTCTATCAGATGGACTTAGCATCAGGATATGTCGTGATTTCATGTTACATGATTCTTGGATCTATGCTTGACATTTCCTCGTAAGACTAGGCAAACACGTCGCAGAATTATTTAAATAAAACGGTGTAGATTTGAATCTCCTCAGGGGAGAAGTCTGCTCTGACAAAGATATTCTCCATGACGCCAGGTATTCTTGAGATATCAATAGGTATTGATTGAGCAATGGTTTCCATATTTCCTTCAGCGCAAACAATGTGCATAGCCAAAGGGTTGATAGGACAAGCCTTATCTCCAATCATAGTCAGAGTGAATTCACCTGCTTCAATTCTTCTTAACTCTGGGAGGAAGTAAGATCTGTGATGAAGATCATCCCAAGGTCTGTCCAAACTAGTCATTGCCTCAATAACCACCTCATTTGAGGGAAAGATTAAGTCAAAAGAATCAATATCGGTGAGGGAAACTTGAGCCCATGTAGGCTCAAGAACCGGATCCAACTTCTATGTGGGAGTCAGATCAGGGTCGCCAAAATCTTGTTGAACTATAGAGTATGCAACTTTTTCCACGGAAAAAGGCATGGCCATGCCATGGTGCCCTGTCCCTTACATCATGGCTGATGGCAAAGGAAGAGTCCACGGATCGTTAAAGTAAGTCATGCGAAATGACGATATTTGAAATATTTCAGCCCTAGGCTGGTCGGGGACAACCGACATGAAATGGACATTGCCGGTCGAAGGTGGGTAATCAAAGATACCCATCAAAGGTGGGCACAAACCAACCCCTACATTGACGATGCCAGGCTAAGGGTTATCAATCATCAGGACCGTGGATACCCCCGATGAAGGGTCAGGACGAGAGAAGGATAACTGATCAATGGTCACGATCCGACCCTCATGTGGAAACAACAAGACCCAGAAAAATGTCGCGACCACTGCTTGTATAGCATAGGTCCAACTCCTTCCTAACAAGAGATTGTAGTCGAGAGATGCATCGAACAATTCTACCTCGACGCACACGATCTTCCCCCCTATCTGCACGGGGAAAGAGGGGATGATTCCATATGGTCAGAATGAACGACTGTCGAAAGTGGTAAGAAGAGTAGGTGATAGAGACAAAACGGGTTGGCCAATATCCTTCCAACACACCAAAGACATCACGCATGTCGAGGTGCCCTCATCCACCACTGTGTGAAAAATGTTCGGAGTAAAAGTTTTCATGGTGTAAGACACTACTATCTGAAACGCCACGTGGCAAGTAATACTAGGTTTTAAGTTGGTCGTATCAAGCATGATGATTCCCAAATTATAAGTCTCAACATATCCTAAGGCAGCTAACAAAGCCTTTCTTTGGGAAGGGCAGCTCTGGAGGACTTCCAAAGCCGACATTGCACAAGGTGTTTGCGACAAATCCTCCACCACAGAGTAGTTATGGGAGGCCCTTGCGTTTGGGTTATGGAAAACTTTATTGAATGCACCTTTGGGAATGCATGTCATTGTTTCTCCCATTGTCTTATCAATCTAGAGAGGAAGATGTGGGTTTTCGGCTTCTTTAACCTTCTCAGAGGTGTTTGGCATTCTGTAGTCGTGTGTCCTAGTCATTATGTCAACGCTACCTTTCATCATATACACATTTTCAAACGTAGGATTACTTGAAGACGAAGGGGGTCCTTGACTGCCCCCTTCCATGCTCGAAGAGGCTTGAGTTAGATTTTTCCCATGTGGAAATGGATTCATTAACATGGCAGGTTGTTGTTGTGCCAATAACTTTTGGGCCTCCGCAAGCCGAGGGAACTGGTGAGTCGAATGGTCTTCCTTGCAAAGATTACATGGATACTTCGAATTCTTCTTTTCAGTGTTTCCCCCGCCAGCATTATCGGTAGGTTTCTTATCCCCCTTACCCTTCTTTCATTGTTTCTTCTTTTCGTCCAGCTACTGGGTGGCCTTCGGATTTGTCGATTGCACATTGTGTACATTCGACTTTTGGGTAGGGGGAACAACCGAACCAATGGTTTGGCTGGCCGTAGTTTGCTGTATCGAAAATTGTTGCAATTGATTAGACAATTGATCAGTGGGATTCATTTGTGTTGAACCAACAATACCATCGGTATGTGGCCCAGACCTCTTTCTGGTCTTATCAAGTATCGACCTTGGTGCATCTGAAAAAAATTCGTAAAGTAAACCAGACTGAGAGTAAATAAGCTCTAGCTGTTGAGCTCTCATTATCGCTTCTTCTTCTTAAAATACCCCTGAGGTTGCGACATCTTTAGACAACTGAGGTACCAAAGACTTAAGAAACCACTCAAGAAGGAATGCTAGTGGGATTGGAACTTTTATCAAACTCTTCCGGCGTTTCCATTCTCAGATGTGATCAGAGATATGGTCCGCTTTTGTCTGCTCAATGTTGGCCACCTATTCAGTTTCGACGTTGTATCTCACAGGTAATTGGAAATGGTTTAAGAAATCCATTGCCAATTCATCGAAGGAAGAGTATCTTGAGCGGTCAAGCTCGATGTACCATTTTGCAACACTCCCGATGAGAGTGCGTTGAAAAAAAAGCAACTGGATTGATTCGTCTCTCAATGAGTTGGGCGAGAACCATAGATGGAATGTAGTCACATGATCACTTGGATCTTCGTTAGGCTTGGCCTCAAACTTTGGAATGTTCGAAGGAAACTTGGTCGGCATTGAAGGCCAATGTGGATTATGACAGATGGGATTGTTTAATAAGCTTGTCAAGTCTGGCAAGTGTAGATTTGCCAGAAATGGTAATTTGGGTTGTTGATTATAACCAGGGAAAAAGGAGCCTGGAGTTTGGTTGGCACCAAGTTGCAGGGAAAATATAGGTTGCTGGCCATGGTTCTGGTAATAACCATGGCCGTGACCAGTGTACATATTCTGCGCTTGTTGATATGTCATCAACTGACGCCCCTAATAGGACATAAAGGACTGGGCTTGCGTCACATTCCAAGGATTTTGGGTAGGGTTTCCCCCTGCCGATATGATGGGCATAGGTGTTGAGTCTTGCCCGAGGTTCCATTGGCTATGGAAGGGGTTTTCCCCAGTCGACATCCCTGACAAGGGAACTGATCCCTGCCATGGATTCCAAGGTCCTTGTGAGGAAGGAATTCCTAAGTTTTCCCCCTGTGCAGGAATAGTACCCTACATAGGATTTTGTTTTCCATAACCAGGGTTTCCCCCAGTCGAGACGGCAGCTGACGAGAAAGCATTGTTACCAAATGCGCCGAACAAACCTACCGGCATGTTGTAAGAAGGTAGTCCTTGACTCCCTGCTTCAAGTGAACTGTAATTTACGTTCGACCTGGCAGAATGCTGGTGAGCACTGTCGAGCGAAGGGGATGAAGGAGGTATATGAACCCCTCTGTAAGGGAAAGCTTTATAGGGAGTTGAAGTGCCCCCCATAAATCCTTGCAGAGGAGCATTGGAGCTCCCTGGCCTGAGACCTAAAGTCTGTAGAGTGGAGTAGGAAAGTACAATGCTCGTACCGAAGCCAGGCATCCCGTATGAGAACAGAGGGCCTGTCACACTCTGGGTTAAAGGAGTAGTGATCATCGCCATAGACAGAATCAAACCATTTCCTGAGTTATAGGTAGTCGAGAGTGGCTCAAACCGATGACGATAGGTTAGGAGGTGAAAAACCCCCTGTAGTGATAGCCGTAGAGGAAATATGAGTATTCCCTGAAGAAGTATTAGCATTTGTTTCCATCACTACTTGTGACACTACCTGACACTCGTAAGGTTGAACCTGTACGATGATGGGCACTAATAGATCAGTGATTGGAGGGTCATACGGACCAAGAGTTTTCACTCTGAGGTCAGAAATGATTGGTTCCTCTGGAATCAAATGTTCTCCTCTTGGAGATGAGTCGGGCACAATTTCCTGCAACCCAATAGGCTCAAAAGACAATTGCTGGTCTAGTTTTCTCCTTAGTGGTGGCGGGGGTGGCTCGAGATTAATTGACGGAAGGCCCAAAAGGCTTTGCAACCGGCGGAGCTCCTGATCCTCCACTGTGTGAGAGGATCAATGGCACATTGGGGATTTCTATAATCATTTAAAAACTAGCACACACTAGAAAAATTTCCTATGAGACAATACAAGTAGATCACTAGCTAGTTGGAAGGACAACTACAACAACCAACACTAGAGAAACTTACTGGTGCAAGTGACACTAGAATACGGAAGCACCCTCCTGGTATACTTTGCAAAGTGTGGCCCAATGTCTACCTTAGGTACTATGGTATATCCCCACAGTCACCTGTGTAAGTCACTAAGATAAAGGAAACTAGGTTTCCAGCGCGCGAACAGTCACTAGGCGAGTACAGTCGACAGTCAGGTGGACCGCAATGAGAAAGTTATTAAGCCCAAAACCTATCAAGGGTCTTGAAAGTAAGTGTTCCGGAAGACGAATGAGGACCTCGAATGGATTCGAGACCCATAAAGCTTCGTGGAAAATGCGATCAATGGAATCCCAAGATAAGTCCTCTATATGTGTTCCCCACTATGCTTGGTCCAGCTTTAGAGGGGTTATCTCCGCTACCTTTCTGTACGCGACCTCATGTTTAGCCCCTGTGTTAGAGGGGGGTCTTGGATAACTTTCACGGTTACTGTACTTTCAAGCACTCCCTAGCACAAAATCTTGTGTTTGTTTTTATACCCTTGAAGAGTTTCCTCTCCAATCCTAAATCAAGGCTCTACCCTAGACTAAATTGATGGACCCTTCAAACACAAAGTGTAATAAATTTTAATTAAGAATTAATTTTAGTGGTTGTCTTAAGTCAAAGGGAATGGAAATGAAACTAGTAATGTTCTTGAAGAGACAAATGAGAGGAGCATAAGATGATACTGGAAACAAAAGTACTTCTTTCTTCACAAATAAAGATTTGCCAATTGAAACTCTTTCACCAAACTTTTCGTAACTACTTTTCTCAGATATTTTGAAAATAAAAACTCAAAACAAGGTTTCAATCAACTACGAGCTACTTAATGTCCTACGCATTCAAGTAAAGAACTTAAGAAAACTTTCTTTTTCCTTGGTAAACAAAGCAACTAACCTAAACTACTTTAGCAAACAAAGTAATGAAATATTTTTTTTATTGTTTTATACTTCAAAAAAAGAAATTTGAAAATGAATTCTTTTCTTTTCTTCCAAAGAGAAAAAGGCAAAAATGACGACAAGACATGACCAATAAATGGCTTCTGACCTAATCGCAGATCGCAGGGAGTCGCTGACAATACCAAGCAGGCATATCAAAGCAGACTCACCAACTTGTCTAAAAAACCTATTTAAATAAAACACAAGAAATATTTGGTCAAAATAAAGCTAAACTGAAGTCAGACCTAGGCTACAGACTGCTATAACAGAGACCAGTACTAGATCAAGAAAACCCCTGAGGAGTGTGACTTCTGATAGGGAAGAGGATGACTGCCTCTTCTTTTTACAAAAATGTTCTCAATAGGAACACTACCGACACTTCAACAACCAACGTATGTATGCGGGTTGTCCAAGGGTAGGGTGCGTATGCACACATGCAAGCCCACTACAGGCTGCGTACACCTCTGTAACTCCTCAAAAAAATGAAAAAACAACAGTTGAACACAGGCAGGGAGTACTGGTATGGAAGACCATCATCCCTTAAAGACACAAAATCTTACAGAAACTCATAAAATAGTGAATAAATTGATTCAAAGCACCCAAAAAGAAATACCCCCAAAGACCCTAGAGGCTTCCTCAGTAGGGTCACCAATTCTGCTATAGTAGGAAAACCCCTCTATGGACTACACCAAGGGTCTAAAGTGTAGGCAGAGAAAACTGTCTAAAGTCTCCTACTTTTAATCACTATCCCAACATTACCCCACAATCATACATAAAAGACAAGAGAGAGGGATCCAATAGGCCTACCTTAAACTCCACGTCTGGTATCAATCCCTTTGCGCTTGGTTGTTTCCTGACTGCAAATCTCCTCCCAAGGCTGACCTACATTCATAAAAGAAAAACAAGAAACTACAAGCATACATTCTATATATGGACTAGTGGGTTAGACATCATAAACAAGAAATGTAAACAAAATCATATAAGTTTAAGATGTCATTTGGCGGGACGGAAAAAGTACTTCTTTATATTAATCTCACAAAAAGTCACTTACAACATGAGACTGACACTGCTCTTCGAACTTGTTCCTGGGATCCTCTTCAACATGCACTAAGTGCTTTCACGTCTTCTTCTCTTCAATTCTCTCTTGGGGAAATGGTAAAGGTCTTTGCAATTGGGGCAAAGGGGGATTGATAAAATGGGCAGAGTTTTTTTTCTCTCATGCCTCTCCTTGCAATGGGACCCCAACCCCTTCTTTTGTAGGCCAAAATGGATAGTAATGGTTGGGGTGACTGGCTATGGGCAGTCAAATGGTTAAGTAATGGCCCAGAAACCAGTATCCTATGCAATTTTCCACTTTTCGCGATATTTTGTGAGTGTACGTGGGATGTAGTGGGTCATCAAGTGTGTGTACATGGGAAATAATGGTGTAGGGCATGTACACCTTCAAAACAATGGTTTTTATAAGAGTTGTTCAGTGATGGCTTGGCAAAGATATCAAGTTTAGATGGCCTGATGCCAGTTATGCATGTCTAGTGCAATTTAGGGTTATAACACTGGTTCTATAATAATCCTAATATTTTGTCAAGAAGGCTTGTTTCATTTCATCCCATGAGTTTATAGTTCCGCCCCCTAATCCCATAAACCAACACAGYGCTGCCCCTTTCAAAGTGGAAGGGAACACTTTTAGTTTTTGGGTTTTAGAGGTGTAGTCATAACCCCTACATAGGACATCAAATTTGAATAAGAATGCATTCGGGTCTTCTAAAATTAATCCATGAAAGGTTGRAATATTTTGTAAGGGAATTTCTTTCATAGGGCCATTGGCAAYTGGATCAACAATCAGATATTCCAAAGTGGAAGTATGGGCTCGTGGTTGATTTGGCTGCACCATTTGGTTGAAAATATGCCAATAATCTTCATGAATTTTTTGGTCTGGGTGTTCTATTTGAGGTGATTGGTTACTTTATCCCCTAGGGAATTTCATTGCACTACCTCTATCTAGGATTTTAGGTATGCCTTCTCCTATCACAGGAGATCCAGGATCAGGTGGTGGTGATGGGTTTTCCTTAGGAACCCTATTGGTCTCCCCTTCTCCATCCTCCAGATTACAAGAGTTCCCCTCATCTAAAGGGTTGAGAGGTGGAAGATTTGTATTTTGAAAAAAAATTCCAGTCCCTTCAATTCCGCTATGAACCTCAGCATGGGCTACAGTCAGTGAATTTGTTGCCTGGGGGATTCGGGTAGAACCTCTCCTGGGTCCAACCGAAGCTTGAGATTCATCTTTTTAGATGATTTTGTCTATGAAAATGCTTCTTCCAGGGGCCACCGAGCCCTAGGATTTTATATTTTTTGGTGGGGGTTTTGGTTTTTCAGGTTCTTTCTTCTTAGTCATGCACACTTCACACAAAATTCTAAGTACCTAAGTGACCTCTATACATCAGCTGGAGGTAGGCATTGGCACAAGCGTTTTACTTGTTGCCTGCATAGGTTCTTACCTTCCGTCTTCAATACCTCATCCTCCAGATACACAGCCTATGCTATCTTTGACACTCTCCCCGACAATGACGCCAAAATGTTGGGCTCTAAAGATGTCCTAAAAACAACCTTAGTTAACATTAATTTATCAACCTAAGGATTTGTCTTTTTATCTCAAGAATGTCAACAAAGTCTATGCAGATAGATGTAGAGGCTAAAATTGTGTAGTTAAAGTAAATCTGAGTTTATCAACAATCAAGTTCCTCACACATTTGTTAAAACTCTGAAACTAAGATCTTAACAGAATTGAAATCTGCTCTACAACATGCTGTGAATTTAAAGGCATTAATTGAATTGTTGAATTGATCTAATTAAGAGACAGTAATTGAATTCATGAAAAGCTTGATAAACTGATCTATTGGAAATCATTTAACCTGTTGAAAAGAAGTAGTGAATTATATCTATGAAAAGGAACAATGACTGTAATATAACCGAAAGGAACAACAATTACTAATTAAAGTGAAAGGAACAACAAATGCTAATTAAAGAGAAAGGAACAACAAATGCTAATTAAAGCGAAAGGAACAACAAATGCTAATTTAAGCGAAAGGAAAAACGTGGATAATAATGAGAGGAACTGTCAAGCCATAAACTATAGTAATGGAAACTGGAACAACAATCGACAACATTCAATTGAAATGCCTATCTTCTGTAAGCAAACAACATAAAATCATTAATACACTCATGCATTTATCTTAACTATTGCAAAATAGATTTAATTCACAGAACAAAAATAAAATTGATACAATTACAGATTAAGACAGTAACTTATTCAAAATGGGCCCTCAGTCCTTAGAAGCACTATTGCTAGAAAATCAGTATGCGAAAATGATGAAAACATTCAAATCTTCTATTAATTCCATAACTGGTACAACATTTACAAAAACTTCTTGCACAGAGTAATTCTGAGTTCTTAATGCTTGGATAAAATTCTTAGATGATCCTTTCCAGGATTCATTACCCTCTATATATTACAATAATATGGGTAAATTAAGCTATCCCGAGGATCGAGAGATCCTCGGGATCACTTTTACTATTTATAAGTTTACAAAATATAGAATCAATATTCCTCCAAACTGCTTTGCACCTCATGTATTCAACCTTCAACAATATTCATATCATCAAAATCTCCTTAACTATCTTGGGTTCGACAATATTTATCCATTCCTGCGCTAAAATCAAACAATTCCAACCAAATATTATAATTTATCTAACATTACTCAATAATATTTCTAGAAGACATTTTAATAATTTTCTATCCTAATTATTCCAAATTAACAGAAAAAGTCAATCAAGATTTCATCACGAACCATATAAATAAGGAGGATATTTGTACCTTTTTCACAACTCAACAGGGTGGATAACCTAAGTGATGAACACTTGCTAGAATATTACATGGGTGGATAAACTAAGGTATGTAAGCTTCCAACAAGTGTTCATCACTTAGGTTATCCACCCTTGTGTCCAGTACCGAGAATTCTAAATTATATTCTTCAATATCACCTAACTGCTTGATTCTTGTTAATTGACTGAAGTAGTATTGTTCCCAAAATTTCCCATATTGTGCTTCTAAGTCTCTTGTAAATAAACCCCAGGTGTAGTGATATAAAGAGGGATTCCATTTCACTATCCATTGATAGCATTGATATGGTTTTATCTCAAAGTTCAAGGTTTCTATGTGAATCCTTTTCTTATCATCCATAATATTATGTAGTTCAAAATATTTCTCTATTTGTTTCACCCAAGTAAATACCTTTGTACCATCAAACTTCTTTAATTCAATTTTGGGAAAGTTGAATTTAGGACCCCCACCATAATTAAATACACTGTTAGAGTTAGATTCACTAAATGACTTATTATTGGCAGTTTGTTCAACATGAGTACTAACTTTATTTTCATGAGTCCATTCCATTTTGACGTCTCCTTTAGGGAATCTCTCATCTATAGCTTGAAATATCAGTGAAGACATATTTTTCATTTCCTTCATGGAATTTTTTATTTCTCTTTTTATGTCATTCTTACTTTCTTCCATCTTATTTTCCATATCATCCATCTTGTTTTTCATACCGTCCATATTTTTTTCCATGCCATCCATCTTCCCTTCCATTACTTGAATTTGTCTTTGTGAGTTTACCCAATTATTAGACTTTCACTCACATTCTTAATTTGTTCCTCCAATTTGGACAACCTGTATGTCCTCATTTTCTTCTTGAGTCATAGATGAGACTTATGGAGGTTTAATAGGTGTTGTCACCTTTTTGGGACCCATATGGAGTAATAATAATAATAATCCTCTATTCTTTATTTATCACAAATTTCAAATCACTTGAATCAAATAATCCAAAAATAATTATCCCAATTGTAAGTTACGTACCTATAAAAACCTTAATTTGGAGTTTGTCCTCTTGGCCGACCTTCCTTCTGGTGCTTCTCTAAAATTTTGGCCCTTCTAGGTCTAAAATTTTGTTCTATAGTTTGCTGATATGTCCTCTCTATAATTCCACAGGTTTGATCAAAATTGGATGTGCCAAGTGGAAGTTATGGTAACTTCCCCACACCTTACTGATTGTTTTCCCTTCCAGGAGAGAATACTTGTAAAGCGTGCCAAGAGCACAATATAAGACATTGGGTTCTGAAACTTGCACCAGAAATGCTACAGATTATCCACTACTCAATGTAATTTGTCTCACTTAATTTGGTTTTAGAAAAAAAAAGATTGTGGAGCAATAAAATAAAACAAATGCGGAAATAAAACACATAAGATACATAATACAATAGAGACACAAATATACGTGGTTCACCTATTGTGGGCTACATCCACAAGAGAAATTTCCAGGTCCTTCCTTTATTATTATCTAGCAAATGAAGGGATACAACCTATAGCACACCCACTGTAACTTCCTCTCCTTTCTCTCACAGTCTCCTCACTAAGAATACAATATTCACAATAATACATAGCCACAATACATTTCCCTCATAAAAGAGGGTTTCCTTATGTTATCGGATAAATTGGTAGGTGCGGACACTAACTGATCTCCCTAGATCCACCTAGATCTAGAACAAAACACACCAGAACATGATGCTTTCCTTAAGTTTTAAATATTGAATTTACTAACTAAAGAGAGATAGGTGACATACCATTTAAATGTCGCTTCCTCTCACCATCGCCATCCTAGCTCCATTCCAATGCTCATACAACGATGAACCTGCAAAAGAATGCAACCAACCAAAGTGATAGTAATAGCATGAACTCAATATAAACCTATGTATGTGATCAAGGAATCATACAATAAAACAGAACAAGCTTTATAGGAAAGAATCATATTACTGTATCATATTAAATGTGAAAGAGAGATTACAACCATGGCCTTGATGTCATAAGGTCGCTTCCAACTATACTTCATTCCCCACACACTTTCACTCCAAGAATTCTGAGAGCATAGATTTGATAATATTCACAATCTATCTTGACAAAGGCAAAACTCAAAACCACTCTAACCAAGCTAATAATTCCAAGCCAAATCCAACTTAAGCTAATCCCAAAAGCTAACTTTCTCCATGAGAGCTCCTCTTCTTTTATAGGTTGAAGAGGATAAGGTGAGGAGGTTAGGATGATCCCACTAAATCATGAAAGCAAGTAAGATCCAAACCATTTGGATGCCACCTCACCATCAAAGTTTCTCCTTCTAGAAGGTTCGAGAAAACACTCGTTTTTCCCATGTGTAAGCATTCTCGCACCCTTCCTATAGAGAAACCTGCGAACCTCTCACAACCCATCTATGGTGCAACCTGCGAGAATCAGGCATTCTCAGACCCTGCCTATATAGAAACCTGCGAATTTCCTCTTTAATAGGGTTTTTACAAAGGAGAATGCAACTTCTTTTCTTAGGAAAAGTTCTTCTCTCTTCTTTCTTTAGGAACTCAGGCCACTGACCCCTCTGAAGGCAACAGATAGGTTTACATCATTAATGTTCATAGGGATGATGAAAATAATGTGTAACAGACAGCCCCCCAAAGTATGAAGTTAGAACAGAGTGATAGCGGAAATACTTTGTCGAGTGTGTGTAGGGAACAAGGAACAGTCAGTCGAAAAACTGCCAACAAACAAGGAAATACAGTACAATAATATATCATCACTGAAGTAGGCATTCCCATACTCAGAACACAAATGACTCGGAGTATACATGACGACATGCGAAGATCCATGTCAAGTAAGATAGGTCATGGCCACCAAACATACATTGTGGATCCATGCCGATGTGACTCAAATATGCACATAACCACCAAAAATACACTATGGATCTATGCAACAGTACAAACTGAATATACTCCAACACAACCTGAATCTATCAGAAAATATCCATGGTCTTCATCTCCACCACTCTATAGTACAAATCTAACCATGTGAATACATGTGTCGAAGTAAAACATGGTAGAAACCACTTGATTACCGGTCATTAGTGTATACCGTTAACAAGTGCGAGGGAAATCACCATTAATGTCAATGACTCCCAAGGTACACTAGTACAATCCAATGAATGTGAATTAATGAGATGAAGTCGAACACTCGACAGAATCTCCCAATCAGGGGTCAATAATGAAAACCCACTGTCGAAAGTGAGGAAACCTGCCATTGAGGCATGCAAGTTCCAAGGTACCAATTGGTTTCTAAGTCTAATTCCTGGATAATGAGTTGAAGTCGATAGGAAAAGACTCGTCACAGGAAGGCCTTAATGTATCCCCCATCAATGACATGAAACAAGTAACAAGATTTGATGTAGATCAGAGTAACAAGTGATTCAGGTCTGACTCAAGGATGGCCGACGCAATAGAAGGCTTAAAGACTGCAGAAATGACCGACACAATAGAAGGATTTTCAGGTTGGACTTCTCTTTGAACATATTGACGACATGAAAACTGTCTTGGAAATACTAACTCAACAACAAGGATCATAGACCGATTTTTAATCTTATAAAGGAGTATGATCTAGAGACAAGTGGATTTTCCAACCTAGACACAAGGTGAGTGAAAGGGTGTCATGTTCAAAAGAGACTCTTCCACGGAATACAGGTTTAGACATATTTCTTTCCCAATTTTTTCTCCCACCATTTCTGGCAAGTACCTCTTTATTTTTACACAAGCTTGAGGAGGATAACATATGCTTGAAATGTAAGCCCATCCTTTGGATGAGTCCCTCGGAGTATGTTTAACGAACCCTAGGAAGGAGTGGTTCGGTCCCATTTGGGCCTTTCGATGTTTATTTAACGAGTCCAAAGAAAGAAAAATCATGGGTTTTTCATGTTTAGAGAGTCTAAAAAACACTTAAAGAAAACTCAGGTCCCATATGGGCCTTTCAATGTTTGTTTTATGAGTCCAAAGAAAGAAAACTCGGGGGTTTTTCATGTTTTGAGAGTCTGAAAAACACTTATAGAAAACTCCGGTCCCATATGGGCCTTTCAATTCCTTTTTCATAAAGTAGTATGATGATACCGAAAAAGAGATAAACTATCGCTCAACAGACGTTTTATTCAAATACTTTAACGAGTGTGAAAAGAATAAGGTCGCTCGACAGTCTTTTCATGTTTAGATAGTCTGAAAAGAGCTTAAAGGGAACTCCAGTGGGTTCCTTTTTCGTATAACCTTTAAGAGTCCAAAAAAGTGATAAAAGTATACTCGGTTGCATTCTCACGTATTTACGAGCATGAGAAATAAAAAAGACTAAGCTTGGTAACTTATTCTCATGTATTTACGAGTATGAGAAAGAACAAAGACTAAGCTAGGGATTGTTTTCATTTTTACGCAAGCTTTAAAACAAAACAAAATTATTCTTGGGATAGATTTTATTTTTTACACAAGCTTAAAAACTAAACAAAACTATGCTTGGACCTGGTTTCATCTTTACAAAAGCTTGAACCAGTGGAAAACTATGCTTGAGGTAGGTGGTTTCATTTTTACACAAGCTTGAACCAAAGGAAACTATGCTTGAGACAAGTGGTTTCATTTTTACCCAAGCTTGAACCATAGAAAACTATGCTTGGACTTCCCAACGCAGAACACAGGGATGGTTGGTACTTAGCCCCCAGTTTAAGAAGCTAGCGGCTCAACTTCAACATGAATTCCATAGGCTGAGGCAAATGCCCCCCAAGCTTCCTTTCATCCAACTGCAAAGGAAAATGAAATGAAGCTTCAAATACTAGACGGAGGACTTGACTCAAATAGAGAGGGGGAAAACTATTTCATTTTTTAACGAGCTTGACACAAAAACAAGAACTATGCTCATAACCTATGTTTCATTTTTTAATGAGGTTGCCACAGAGACGAAAAAACTATCCTCGTAAGTGGTTTCATTTTTTAATGAGCTTGAAATCAGAAAACCATGCTCAAAGATCTCTGTTTCATTTTTTAACGAGGTTGCCTCAGAGACGCAAAAACTATCCTTGGAGTCTCTCTTCTTGATCATGGATTCCAAGAGGACAATTCTCCGGAATGACACCATGTCAAGGGACAAAAATCGGTCATGGATTTTAATAGGCCTTCACTGGAAGGAAGAAACACACTCTGGAAGGACACCATGTTGAGGGTCGCGATAGGAGTAAAGAGATCAGTCTCTAACAATCCTATCAAAGAGATCACCATGTCAACTATTGGATCTAAGTCATCAGACGTTGAAGCCATGGGCGACAACGCCACATAATTGACCTGTGGCGGGGGCAATACTGTCTACACATAAGAACCATTTAGGGAGGCAATCCAGGTGGGGTTAATGAATGAAATTTGATCAACATTCACAACATGTCCATCGTGAGGGAAAGATATAACATGAAAAAGAGTAGACACAATAGCTTTCATGGCATAGAAATAATCTCGCCCAAGGAGTAAAGAAAAATCCAAGGGGTCTTGGACTACCATGATGTCAATAAAGATAGTTTTCCCTCCCAAAGTTCTAGGAAACTGAGCAAGGGTCCCTAAAGGTTGACTAGTTCTTCTGTTAAAAGATAACATATTCTGCGTAACCGATGCAAGTGGAGGACAAACCAAAGCTTTCCAAGCAAAAGAGGACAAAATACTAATGGATGCACCTTCATCTATCAGTGTATGAGGAACGTCTCGACCACAAACCTAGACTGTAATCTAGAAAGGAATGTGAGAGGAAAGATGAGGTCCAGTTAGCACACCCCAATCAAAATGGATGGCCTCATAACTTGGAGGGGATTCCACAGGAGGAGGAGGAATACCCCTCGACACGACAGAGTCTGTATCAATGAGAAAAACATGGGCAGTATCGGGTTTACTCTTGAGCGGGAGAGTAGGATCGACTGATGACGAGATCAGATCGACCACTTGGGTTTCATTCTCCAAGGGGAGAATGGGGTCGACAGGTGGAAATAGATCGACCACTTGGGTTTCACTCTATAATAGGAGAGTGGGATCAACCAAGGATGGTATCGAATCAACCACTTTGTCAACTGGTTCAACTAAGGACGTGACCAGATTGATGACATGATCAACCAGATTGACTGGTGAAGGGATCAGAGTGATCATTCCATCAACTATTGGAGGGTTGAGAAAAAGATTACGGTAAGCAGCTGGAAGTTGAGGTTGTGAAACAATCATGTCTTCCAGTAATTTTGAGGTTTTGTCCATATGAGGACAAAGGTGAGTGAGATGACTTCCTTTGGATAACATACACAGGAACTTGACTCTAGTTTTCTTCTTCCCAACCGTATCATGACTGGTTGATGGGGGTTCGTCAACATGTTGTCCAGAGGATGACGACATGGACTGGAAAGGCGATGTAGACCATGCTTCTATAACCTTGGATAGACCAGGGCAATCCTTAAGAAGATGACTACCCTTACAAAGCCTGTAAGGGCACTTGGGCTTACGAGTTGTTTGGGTGTTCTTGAGATCATCAACATTCCCATCACGACTAACAGTAACTGGTTGTTTTCCAACATGTTTGATAGTGGTTGGAGGTTTCGACCCTTGTTTATCTTTCTTCTTCTTAATATTTCTTTTCTTCTTCTTCTTATTCACTAGATTACTAGATTCAAAACTTTCACTCGATGAAGAAGATGAAATGGAAGGCGACCTTGCAAGCAAAAAAGGCGAAGAAGACCTTACTGGTGAAGAAGGTGAAGGATCAACATGAGGTTGATGTTCTTGGGTGGAAGTGCTTGTGACTAAAGCACTAACTACATTTGAGATTACCTGAGTGGAAAAAAACCATACCGGTAATCCAATAGTGAGACCTGGGAGGCTCAAAGTAGCGATGTGAGGAGGACCAATGTTTCCATAAGAAGGAAAAAAAAAGGTTCCCCTGGAGTAGGGGTTCCTTCATTGGTCATTCTGGGAACTGATGCCATTAAATAAATATTCAATCTAGAGTCCTCTATGGAAAACAAACAACACACGCTAAAAATCTAGTAAGCAAGCAAGCAAACAAAACCTTCTCACAATGAACACACTAGTTGGTGTTGAAATCCAACGTCGTGGGAGAAAAGTGAGAAGGGGTTGAGATAGAGCAGGTGTAAAAGCTACGTTGATGACCTACTTAACGAACTTACACCCTGGTGCAAGCTCCCACACATAATCGTGGGTATACTCTCTAAGGAGCCCAAGTGAGTTTGGCCAACGTTGATTCCAGGTACCGTGAATACTTGCCCCTCCACAGTCACCTTGTGTAAAGACCCTAAAGATATAGGCCACTAAGGTTACCAATCACTACAGTGATGCCTGGGGAAACAGTCGATAGTCTGATCCACGCGCAAGGGCAGGGTATCTAGCCCGAAATCAACTTGAAAGGCTTCCACTCATCATTGTGGGTATACCTCTCAAGCGACCCCCATAATACACGTAATCTCTACACCAAGACCAACAAAGCAGGGTGAGTAACTTTGCCAGTCTCAATGCGACCTCATGATTGACCCTTGTGTTAGAAGGACTTCCCAGGAAAAAATGTAGTAAGTGGATTTAACTCTTCCTATCACAAGATACTATGTTTGTTTGCAGCTTTGGAAATTTATATTTCACACCTATTCCAAAGCCCTATGACTAATCTAATGTAGGTTTGCTACCGGAAAAGATAAACATGTCTAATCAATTTTTATAAGCACTTTATTTTATGGTTGTTGTTACTCAATAGGAAAATGGCATGAACAATATGGTGTTTTGACCGACTCGAAAGTTGTGCAAAGAGATGAAGATGCAATTTTTTCATTTCGATGAAAGCTATGCTACGAGAAGGAGAAAACATTTATCATTCCCATATAGACAATGTCCCAAAATATATTAAACTCATCAATATCAACATTCTCAAGAAATGAGAAAAAGATACTGTACACCAATGCATGATTCATGC
>ML777160.1:817202-841008 GCA_009831015.1 Picea engelmannii
AGATCCTACAAAAAATCCAATGGTGTAGGTGCAAAAAAAATGCATATTTACAGTGCAGAGTTACAACAAGTTGATGTGTGAACAAAAACAAATTAATGGGCAATTTTCAAATAACTATAACTTTCTTCTCAAGACTCGGAATTGAGAATGGGAGAAGGTGTTGGAAAGGTGTTGGAAAGTGGAATCTAAATATTCTCCCATAAAATTGATCTAGGAATTCAATTTTTTTGGAAATCAGAAGAAATAATTCTGATATATTATTGAACCAGAATGGTTCATATTTTCATGAAATTGTTGAAACAGTTAGCTTGACAAAGTTATATTGGATGCACATTTTACAGAGTTAACAAAAAATATATCATATCAAGATCAGCACAGATTCCATAGTAATGGAAGGGGAACATAGGACTTACAGTCAGGAATATGAGATCATAGGGATGGATGTCCATTTGGGAATTCAAGGAACAAACTCCAATGGACATGGAGAAGGAAGGGATGAAAACATGAATATGGTAGAGACCATTAGAAATTTACAGAAGGATGTCCAAAGACATAAACATAATAATGAAAGGCTTATGAGAGCCAAGGAGCAGCAATAGGACTTCACCAAGAAGTTATTTCAGAGCTTGAATATAATAGAAAATAAATTGGATAAGGAGAGTGGCTCAAGCAAATTAGGAAGTCATAGGTATCCTGATGAGAAAAGAAGAACAAGAAGTGTTATCAGAAATCACCATCACTCCTCAAGGCATTCCCATAAGAGGGAACACAATAGCTCAAGTCCATCCTCTGTTGGGAAGCATAATAGGTTTGGGGTGGATGAGCTACGAGGAGAAATGAACAAAATCAAACCTCCTACATTTGATGGTGAGCACAAGAAGGATGAATATGCAGAGACATGGTTGCTAGGAATGAGAAAGTATTTTCAATTGCATAATTATTATTCTCATGCAGAAGGTAGAATTTCCATCTATCAACTCAAGGGAAAGGCATCCATGTGGTGGGATCAACTTGTGCAGGTGTAGCGCATTAAAGAGAAAAGTGTTACTTGGAGGGAATTCAAGAAGTATTTTGAGAATAAATACTTGACCAAGAGATACTATGCCAAGAAAATGAAAGAGTTATTTGAACTCAAGCTTGAGAGTATGACCATATATGAATATGAGAGAAGGTTTTTGGAACTGCTGAAGTATGTTCTTTCATCAAGGATGAGACAATTAATATTCAAATGTATTTGAGTGGATTTCCATCATTCATCAGCGACAAAATACAATATAATGATATGAAGACATTGGAGGAGACCATAAGGTGAGCTAAATTCCTATATGATCAGTAAAAAACATGACCAACTTCCAAAAGGATTGGGAAGATAAAAACAAATTCAATATGGATCAGAGGAAGAAGGGGACTAAGCCACCATTCTTTAGAAACAATACTCACGGACAACCAACATCTAGAGAACCCAGAATGATTGAGACAGGGGGTCAAAGGCCAAGACAACCACCTATTCAATGCTCAGGTTGTAAAGGAGATCATATGTTCAAAGATTGTCCTCACAGAGGTGAAAAGGTGAGAACTGTTCACAATGTACAGCAAGCTAAAAAAGTGGAGGACATGGGTAGAAATGTACCAAGGACCTATGCAACCTTGGACAATAAGAAAGAAGAGTATTATTCACATATGATTGAAGTGGAAGGTATGATCAACAACCAAACCATTGCTATTTTAATTGATTCATGAGCTAGTCATATTTATATAGATCCCAAGATGGTGGAATGTTTGCATTTTCCAAGAAGTAAGCATGGAAAATCTTGGTTGGTTCAACTGGCTACCAGAGCCAAAAGAAAATTTATTGAGATGGTTAAGTCGTGTCTTATGGACATGAATGGACTGAACACCGGGGCAGATTTGAACATCTTTCCTTTAGGTTCCTATGATTGTCTAATTGGGATGGATTGGTTGGACCAGTATCATGCTATACTAGACTGTCATAACAAGGAATTTACTTGCTTGGATGAGGAAGGTAGCCTAAGAAAAGTGAAGGGAATTCCTAGGTTAGTAACCATCAGATAAATTTCAACATTGCAGCTGAAGAAATGTTACAGAAAAGGGTGTCAAATATTTGCAGCTCATATGGAAGAGACACTTAAAGATAAGGTGCCAAATTTGGAAGATTATGCAGTCCTGGAATATTTTGAAGATGTGTTCAAGGATGTAATAGGACTACCCCCAAAGAGATATATTGATTTCTCTATAAATTTAATGTCTGGAGCAGCTCCAGTGTTAAAGAATCCTTACAGAATGAGTATGTCAAAGACTCCTTACAGAATGAGTACACCAGAGCTGAAGGAGTTGCAAATGAAACTTGAAGAACTTCTGAAGAAAGGGGTATATATGCCCAAGTGTGTCACCTTGGGTTGTTCCAGTATTGTTTGTGAAGAAGAAATATGGGACATTAAGATTGTGCATTGATTTCAGACAGTTGAATAAAGTGAATGTTAAGAACAAGTATCCTATGCCAAGGATTGATGATCTCTTTGATAAATTGAAGGATGCAAAGTTATTTTCAAAGATAGATCTCAGGTCATGATACCATCAGGTAAGGATTAAAGATGAATATATAAGCAAGACCACCTTAGAACAAGGTATGGTCATTATGAGTTCATAGTGGTGCCATTTGGGTTGTCAAATGTACTAGTTATTTTAATGTGCTTAATGAATGGTGTATTCCGAGAATATTTAGACAAGTTTGTCATTGTATTTTTGGATGACATCCTTGTATATTCCAAGTCAGAAGAAGAGAATGAGAATCATTTGAGGATGGTGTTGCAAGTATTAAGGGAGAATCAGTTGTATGCCAAATTGAGCAAGTGATCATTTTCTTAGAAGCAAATTCATTATTTGGGACATATCATTTTAGAGGATGGGATAGCAGTGGATCCCGAGAAGATAGAATCCATTAGAGAATGGCCCGCACCAAAGAATGTGACAAAGGTCAGATAATTCATGGGGCTTGCAGGCTACTATAGGATATTTATTGAAGGATTCTCAAAGATTGCACACCGAATCACTTCCTTACAAAAGAAGGGTGTGAAGTTTCAGTGGACATTGGATTGTGAAAAGAGTTTCCAACACTTGAAACAATTATTAACAAGTGCTCCAATACTAAGGATTGTAGACCCAAATGAAGATTTCATTGTATGCACATATGCAAGTAAAGAAGGACTTGGTGGAGTCCTCATTCAAAATGGTTTTGTTATATGTTATGAATTAAGGAAGTTGAAGGAGCATGAAAGACACTATGCCACTCATGATTTGGAGTTGGAAGACATAGTGCATGCCTTGAGGAAATGGAGAAACTATCTCATGGGGAAAAGGTTTGAGTTGAGGACATATCATAATGGTCTAAAATATTTATTTGATCAGCCAACTCTAAATGCTAGGCAGAGAAGATGGTTAGAATTTATAAGTGAATATGAATTTGATATAAAGAATATCAAGGGGAAAGAGAACAAAGTGGTTGATGCACTCAACAAAAGAGTGCATGAATTACATGCTACAACCATTAGCATGTACCAATCAGATTTGAAAGGAAGAATTATAGAGGACGCCAAATAAGATTTGCAGTACAAGGAATTAGTGGCAAAATTACAACAAGGTAATTTGCAGTACAAAATTGAAGAATACAAGCTAGATAATGATGAAATTATCATGTATAGGGGAAACATTTATGTACCAAATTCCTATGAATTGAAAAATATGATATTGGGAGAAATGTATAATGTACCTTATGCTAGGCACCCATGTTATCAGAAAACTATTGCAGCTGTCAAGAGAAAATATTATTGGCCAGGAATGAAGAAAGAAGTTGTTGATTTTATTGCCAAATGTTTGGAATGTCAAAAGGTAAAAGTTGAGCATAGACACCCAACTGGTTTTCTACAGCCATTATCCATTCTTGAGTGGAAATGGGAATTTGTAACAATGGATTTCATCACCAAACTACTCAGAACAAACAATCAACATGATTCTATCATAGTAGTGGTGGATAAGCTTACTAAAGTTGCCCATTTTATTCCAGTTAAGCTCACTCACAAGGAAGCCAACATTGATGATGTTTATATGAGAGAAATTGCTAGATTACATGGCATACCAAAGACAATTGTGTCTGACAAAGATCCAAAATTTACTTCAAATTTTTGGAAATGATTATTTAATGGATTTGGAACAAATTTGAAGTTTAGCAAAGCTTATCATCCAGAATCAGATGGACAAACAAAGAGGGTGAATCCAGTGATTGAGGATATGTTGAGGATGTATGTGATAGATAAACCATCAAAATGGGAAGACTACCTACACTTAGTAGAGTTTTCTTATAACAATGGGTACCAAACATCTCTAAAGATGAGCCCATTTGAGGTACTTTATGGAAGAAAGTGCAACACACCCGTAAGCTGGGACAACCCAACAGATAGAGAAGTTGTTGGGATAGATTTACTAAGGGAAATGGAGGAGCAAATGTTGAAAATAAAACAAAATTTAACGGCTGCCCAAGACAGACAGAAAATATATGTTGATAAGGCAAAAACTCACAGGGAATTTAAAGTTGGGGACCATGTATTCTTGAAAGTGAAGGCCAACAAAAGTTCCCTGAAGTTGGGAAATTGTTCCAAGTTGGCAGCTCGCTATTGTGGGCCATTTGAAACCCTAGAGAGGATTGGTCCAGTAGCTTACATGATTGCATTGTTTTCATATATGTCTAGTCATAATGTATTCCATGTATCATTTCTCATGAAATATATACTTGATGCTAATCATGTTATTGATTGGAATGTGATTTAGGTGGAGCAAGAAGGCACTTTCCAAGTGCATCCAGTACACATTCTAGACCAGAAAATCAAACAACTATGGAATCGAGCCATAGTGCTTGTAAAGGTCCAATGGAGCTGGTATGGTCCTGAGGACTTAATTGGGAGCATGATGATGCAATGCGGGCAGAATACCTGCATCTTTTTGAGGATTTTTTAAATTTTGTTGTATATGTGTACATAATGCACCAAGGATAGTGCATAAATAAGGGGAGGGGATTGTAATATCCCTAGGCTGAATCCAATCGTAATGTAAATGAAAATGTACTTAAGCTGGTGATCTGTTTGATATCATTTTTGTATGCACCTTTCATGGCATAGTGTGCACATGTACTGCATAGTAAAATGATGAAGTGTGCACATTTCAGGATACCACGTGCAACAACTTAAGTGCGCATGATTTTGAGGCCAGAGAGCCTTTGAATATATGTTGTGTTTTATAGGCTGGTGAGATAGTTATTATAAGCTAGGAGGCTTATGTTTGTATTATGCCAGAGAGACTAGATGCTAAAGGCCAGTGCACCTATTTTTGTATATGTCTCATCATTAATATAAAATACATCACTGCGCATAGACCGACCACAATAAAAGAGTATGGGGGACTAAACTCCACTAGCTAGGGAAAGGAGGGGGCTAAAAGTTAAGAAAAAGGGCTAAGTTAGGGAGCTTAAGCCAAAAATGAATATTATATTAATATTTGTTAAAGTATAAAGTATGGGTAATTATTTTATCCTAAGTTCCAAAGTTGGGGATAAGTGGGCCAAAGTATCTCCCAACATGACAAGTGTCAATTTGGGGACATGCCTACATATTGTTTGGACTTAGTTCATTTTCCATCATTTTTCCTTCCATCATTCAAGCATGGCATGATCATTCACTCACTCAGTCAGTTATCCTTCGTACCTTCATGCCACTATACCTAAACCTGTATCCATAGCCATACCTGTTTGTGTATCTCGTTAGCTTGGGAGCTGGACTGAAGAAGTGGGTTGTCAGGCCCGTGGGATATTTAAGAGGCAGGTTGTCAGGCCCGTGGGATATTGAAGAGGTAGGTTGTCAGGCCCGTGAGAAATTTCTCTCTGGGTGAGAAAATTGCTGGGAATTAATTTCCTAAAGGTGCTAAACTACAACTACAGTGCTATGAGACTTCCTGTCTAGCCTGTTGTTGAAGCTAGGAAAGGAAGTGGGGCAGCCGAAGGACTGTTGAGTAGAGCAGGGGCACACTTCTTGGGGTGGGACATGAATGTGGGGAATAAGGGACCATAGGCTATTAGTTGAGTTGGCACCTGTGATAGATTATTTCCTTTTGTCTATGATCCATTACCCTGGTTAGGAATCCATTTACACAGGTGGAGTTTAGTCCCATCTCAGGGGTGACCCACTGTTGAGAGTGATGAGAAGTGTGGTCTAAGGATGGGAGGTTCGTGGAAGGTCTGCACATTTGGTGATATTATTACCAAGATAAGTGTCAATTGTGTGATAAATTTACATGCTGCATTATTATTTACATGTTTATTTTTATGGGTTTATCCTATGTGTGGTTATAACTGCCTTTATATTTATGGGTATTTCCTGTATATGCTGCATGTGTATGTTTCCTGTTATTTTAGTATGAATCCGTGCATTTACAAAATGTATTTGTATGTTTACATTTTATATATAAAGTTTCACAAGAGTTCTATGTGTATATGCTTTAATTGCATGCAGTTCGAAAAATGTATGTGGCATAGCTCAGTTGGATGTTGGGTATGTTACAACAGGGTACTAGAGAATGAAAGAGTTTTCTGGAGTAGCATGGCCCGAACTGGGTGGCCGAGGATGTTACAATGAGGCTCTGAAGGCCTTTTACAATAAACATGAATGTAAAAAACCCTAGACATCCAAAAACCTAACCCTAGGAGATGAACCGCTAAAAGTCATGTCGGCCCTGTTTGGGTAAGTTAGTACATCAACTTCCTGAGGTCGTAACTTTTGCATACGATCTTCGTTTTAGGCGCACAGTAGCCTGTTGGAAAGGTATAACCGAGAAGAAAAAATTATGATTGGCCTAGGTCAATTCATTTGGTAGTCACCTACGCCCCAAATCCCAAAAAACGTTGTTTAGGGCCTCAAAATGGCCCCAGAAGTTTGGAACCTGAAAAACTGCCGAAAAATTGCCAAGGTGGAAAGTTGTTTTTCGATCCAGAGGAATAGGTCGATGGCCACTGATATCCACTTGGATCAATCCTCCCTCCTTAGGAAGAAATGGTATCCATTGCATTGAGTTCCCCCATCAGATGAGGAAATTTCTGCTGAATTTGGCCCCGGGTGAGCCACTTGCCTTGGTGTAGGAGCTGCCTTGCTTTGACGACTCGATAAAGTTGGATCCTTTGCTATTGAGTGACCTTGATTTATGTGTCCACAATATGATCATTGGATTCCTATTGTATGAATTCGGGGTTGACCTTTTTTGGTGTCAACTGTTCTGCTAATTCTGAGGTGTCCAATAATGGTGGGAAATAAGGTCGAAGGAGATCCACGTTAAACACTGGGTGCAGGCCAAGGAAAGGAGGAATGTTGAGCTCAAAATTATTATTCCCCACATCCTTGGTGATGGTGTACGACCCATAATGGAGTGGGAAAATCTTCCGATGGGGTCTTGGAAGGCGTTCTTTCTGCAAGTGCAACCAAACTTTGCCTCCCACTTGAAAAGTATGTGGCACCTGATGTTGATCATGGCACTGCTTGTATTTTTCATTGGACTTCTATAGGATATCCTGAACCTGTTGGCAGATGTGATGGATCCTCTCAATGAACCAAGTGGAGTTTTCATCTTCAGTTGGAGCAGGAGATGAGTCGGTCAAGGTGACTGCAAGGGGAAGTGCAACATCTATGGGACCCAATTGTTTGAATCCCAACCCCGACTAAAAGGGGTTGTGGTCGGTTGAGCTGTGAAAGGTGCGGTTGTAGCTATGCTAGACATAGGGAATACTCTCATCCCATGTGTGAGGGTGCTTGGAATTATACATGCACAGGATATGGACAATCATTGAATTTATGACCTCGGTTTGGCCATATGTCTGGGGGTGGAAGGTCGTGGATTTGGTGAGCTTGGTGTCCAGTAGTGATGAGAGGCTCGACCAGAATGTGCTAATAAATTGACTGTCCCAATATGGGACAATGGTTTGTGGGATTCCAAAATGTACCCAGAATCATTCAAAGAAGAGCTTAGCAGTGGCCTCTGCTGTGATGCTCCTCTTGCAGGCAACTAGAATCACCATCTTAGAAAAATGATCAACAACCACAAAAACACAGTAATTTCCCTGCTTGGTGGATAGGAGGCCCGGCATGTAGTCAATTGAGATGGATTCTCATGGTCTGTCAAGAGTAGGAAGAGGGGTGTACATGCCCTGTTTCTTAGTGGTCGGTTTGGCAATAACATAGATAGTGCAGGACTTGATATACTTGTTGACTTCCTATCGAAGTTTCAGCTAGTTGAAATTTTTCTATAGCATCACCACTGTCGTTTCGATGCTGAAGTGTCCTACCACCCGACTATAGTGGGATTCCCAAATCAGTTGCGCTCGCTCACTTGATGGAATGCAGATATGGCCCAAACGACACAACAACCCATCCCGAAGATGGAAATTATTGACAATTGCGTTTGCACCCAACATTTGGTAGGTCGTGGCGAAGTGTGGGTCTGTATCATAGAGTTGGGGCCATCCAAAGGTATCATGGCCGCAAGATTCTAACACCATGGTGAGTGCCGCGACTAGAGGTCTACTGAAGAAATAAATGATGCGATTGGTGTTTCCTATTTTATACTTGATGTTGAGGTGGAATTACTGCAAGTATGTGGACCACTTTTTATGGTGGGCATTCTGCAATTTTCCTTGTGTCTGCATGAACTATAGTGGCTTATGATCAATGTGGATGATTGTGTCCTTCCTAATAATGTAATGTCTCCACTGGTGTTAGGATTGCACAATGGAGTACATTTCTTTGTCGTAAGTAGGGTACTAACAGACAACATCTGATAGTGTCTCACTATGATAGGCCACAGGGTGGCCGTGCTGAGTGATAACGACGCCCACAACATAGTCTGAAGAATATGTCTTGATCTCAAAGGGTTGTTGCAGGTCTGGTAGTGAAAGTACTGGGGCTAAGCACAAGCTCTTATTCAAATCATCGAACGCTTGTTGTTGGGACCGGCCCCATGCAAATTTTTCCTTACCACCACCCTTGGTTATTTGGCTAAGGGCCCATGCAATATGGGATAGTTCCAACATGAACCTATGGTAGAAATTGGCAAGGCCCAAGAAGCTCTGAAGCTCAGTGAATGTGGTTGGGGCTGACCAATCACAGAAGACTTAGATCTTGGATGGATCCACATGTATGCCATGTTGATCAATGATGTAGCCCAGGTAATGGACCCTGTCCATGTCGACGAAGAATTTTTCCAAGTTGGCATATAGCTTCTGCTGCTGTAGGGTGTACAAAACCTGTTGAATATGCTGCAAGTGTTCTGCCAAAGTCTTGTTGTAAATGAGAATGTCATCCAGATACACCACTACAAAATTATTAGTGAATGGTCACGGGATATCATCCATAATTCTCATGAAAGTGGCTAGAGTATTTGTCAAACCAAAGGGCATGAACAACCATTCAAAAAGGCCTTCCTTTGACTTGAAGGCGGTCCTCCATACATTTGTCTATTCTATCGGGACATGGTTGTAGCCAGACTTTAGATCAAAATTACTGAAGTATTTGGCCCCTATGAGTTGATCAAGGAGGTTGTCGATTCAGGGAATCAAGAACCAGTTTCTTATTGTGATTTTATTCAGAGACCCATAATCAATGCAAAGCCACCAGGTTCCATCTTTCTTTTGTACCAGCACGATTGGGCTCCTGCAAGGTGATGAGTTGGGATGGATGTGCCCCTTGTGGAGCAGTTCTTTGATCTGTCACTTGATCTCCTCATTGTCTAACAAAGAGCGATGATATATTGGCCCATTGGGAAGTGATGCACCAAAGGTCAGATCAATGGGGTTCTTGACCTGATAGTGCAGAGGTACCCCAGTAGGTGAGGAGAAGATATTCGAGTATTCTTCCATGACCTTATCTACTTGCTTCTGTTGTGTGGAGAGGTTAGCCACAAAGACCCTGGATGTGGCTATGATCTTTTGCTCACTCTGAGAGTGAATCATGAAGAAGACAAACTTCCCAGTCTTAGAGATGACCTTCCCGCATTGCTTGGTAGAGATCAAGGAAATAACACTAGGTGGGACTGCCTCGGGTATCCTGTACAATTTATTGTTCAAAGTAATAATAACACTATGAGGCCTAGACTCATATACATCATGACATTTCCATAAATAAGGTTGGCCCAAAATAACATCACAAATTTTGAGAGGAGCAACATCACACAACACCTCATATTTGAAGGGCTTTATGTTGTACGACATTCAACACCATTGGCTGATGTGGAGATCACTTCCTTGGCGGAGCCATCCAATGGTGTAGGGTTGTGGGTGCAACATTGCCAGCGGGGCCAACTGCTTGATGACCTCTATTGAGATGAAGTTCTTCTGGCTACTGCTATCAGTGACGAACTGCAGTGGGGTGCCTTTTACCGACATCTGTGAATGGAAGAGGCACTCTCCTTCTTCTGGCTCATCTGGGTCACCAGGATGGAGGTTGGTGGTAGCAACGGTGGCACTGGGTTCCACATCGATGATTCATCTTCCCCTTTCTGGTTTTGACTCAGAGTCAAAAACCACATCTAATTGAGAGTCTTTCACTTCAGCCACCAACGACTATTTTAAGCAGCAGTCAGTAGTGTTATGCCAAGGGCTCTTATGGAAGTTGCACCACTTCTTGGTATCTTTATTTGTGTTTTCGGTGTCCTTATTTTCTTGCAGCTTGGACTGGTTGTCCTGATATTTTCCATCTTTTCTATGTCCTTTTTTCTGTGGGTTGGGGCCACCCTTTCCTGGATTTTCCTGTGAGGGGATCCTAGGCCCAAATTGCGGCATATTTTGTTTGTGATTTTGATGGCATATCGGTAGGTCGTGCCCAAGGACGAGATGTCCAAAATTTCCATTTTGGTATGGATGTATCTATGTAGAGAACCATGATACTTGATCACCATATGTCACTCTAAATATTTGATACCCATCTTGGTTCACAAGGTATGGAAGATATTTGTGAACTCTGACACTGCCTGGTCTCTTTCTTGTCGGAGTGTGGTACATTTGGTATACAAGTCATCATAACTTCCAACAGGGTAGTATTGTTCCTTAATAGCATCCTTGAAGGATTCCAAGGTGGTCATGACTATAATAATGAGAGTTTTTGTGTTTCCTTTTTCTCACAGAAAGTTTCCCACCAATATTTGACATGGGGAATAACTTTGAGGAGCGCAAAAGTAATATTTTCTCTATTCGAAAAGTTATGGAAAAAAAATACCCTTCTAGTAGATTCAACCAATTGTCTACAACATCTATGTCTATCTGACCTTCAAATATAGAAACATCGAAGTTGATTTGTACCTTGAAGGGGGCGACGCCTCCGCTTGAAGAAGATGGGTTGCCTATTGGTAGCCGCCGAAGGATTTGCGCGAAACTATCCATCATCTCGTTCCTCTGTTGCATGAGGGATACCTAAAGCAACATTTTGAAAGGATCTCTTGTCCTGTCCTCTTTCTTTTCTCTTTTCATGATAGGTCACTTGGGCATGCGAGAGCTTTTGTCCTCAAGAGAAATAAGCTCGAGACCCAATTCTTTGTACTCT
Source organism: Picea engelmannii (assembly GCA_009831015.1). Lineage (NCBI taxonomy): Eukaryota > Viridiplantae > Streptophyta > Pinopsida > Pinales > Pinaceae > Picea > Picea engelmannii. Next base: position 828,845 of record ML777160.1, read on the forward strand.
GACCTCGTTGGGGACATGCATTAAGATGACACGAAGAAGAATGCTCTGATACCACTGATCTAGATTATATGAGAAAAATGAAATGACTACAGATTATTAATAGATTCTTAACACAGAATAAATGAGATACACTAAAACTAGTTTTCTATTCAATAACGAAATAAGATGAAATTGTAAAATGCAACGAAAAACAAGCTTGTTGGAATGGTGGTGGCTTATCTCTAAGAAGAGATGTGACAATTGCACTCATTTGAAAGAAGATGGTTACAATGAGGCTTTGAAGGCCTTTTACAATAAACAAGAATGTAAAAAACTCAAGACATCCAAAAACCTAACCCTAGAAGATGAAGCTCCAAAAGTCATGTGGGCCCCGTTTGGGTAAGTTAGTACATCAACTTCCCGAGGTCGTAACTTTTGCATACGATCTCTATTTTAGGAGCATGATAACCCGTTGGAAAGGTCTAACCAAGAAGAACAATTTACGAATGGCCTAGGTCAATGCCTCTAGTTGTAATGAGGGCCCCAAATCCCAAAAAACATCGTTTAGGGCCTCAAAATGGCCCCGGAAGTTTGGAACCCGAAAAACTGCTAATGTGGAAACTTGTTTTTCGAGCCAAAGGAATATCTGGGTGGCCACCGATATCCACCTAGATCATGTGTATCTTTTCTAACATCAAATTTCCATCTTCTAAGATGGATCGTATGAAATGGTACTTGAGTTGTATATGCTTAGTATTTGAATGGAAGGATAAGTTCTTTGGAAGATGAATGGAACTCTCACTATCACAGTACAACCTGATATTCTCCTGCTTCTTTCTCAATTCCTCCATAAAACTCTGTAACCAAATCATTTCTTTACTAGACTTTGTAGCAACAACATACTTTGCTTCTGTTATTGAAATTGAAACAACCTTTTGATTTTTTGAAATCCAACTTACTGTTGTTACACCTATAGTAAAAACATACCTTGTGGTGCTACTCTTGCTATCTTTATCACCTTCCATATCTGAATCAACATATCCCTGTAGAATACTGTCTAAACCTCCAAAAAATAATGCATGAATAGAAGTACCTCTCAAATACCCGAGAATCCAATTTACTGCCTCCCAATGTTCTTTACCTAGATTGTTCATATACCTGCTCACAACTCCCACTGCATGTGCAATATTTGGTCTTGTGAAAACCATCACATACATCAAGCTGCCAACTGCTAATGAATAAGGCACACTGGAAATGTATTCTATATCCTCCTGTGTCTTGGGACACATTTCCTTAGTTAATTTTAAATGGTTGGACAAAGGTGTACTAACTAGTTTTGCATTTTTCATTCTAAACCTCTCCAACACCTTTTCTATTTACTCACCTTGCGACAATGTCAATTTGCGATTATTCTTGTCTCTTGTTATTATCATACCAAGGATTTTCTTTGCATCACCCAAATCCTTCATCGCAAATGAATTAGCTAATTTCTTCTTGAGAACATTTATATCCTGCATATTAGACCCTATAACAAGAATGCCATCTACACACAATAGGAAGATAATATAGTTTCCATTTTCTAGCCTTTTAAAATAAACACAGTGATCAAAATGACATCTACTATAACCTTATTCTGTCATAAACCTGTCAAACTTAAAATACCATTACCTTGGAGATTTTTTTAGTCCATACAAGCTCTTCTTCAACCTGCATACCAAATTCTCCTTCACTTTGACCTCATACCCATGTGACTGCTGCATATAAATCTCTTCCTCCAAATCCCCATGGAGAAAAGATATTTTTACGTCTAACTGTTCAAGATGCAAATCTTCTACTGCCACAAGACTTAAAACAGTCGTAATTGAAGTCATTTTAACAATAGGAGAAAATATTTCATCAAAATATATACCTTTCTTTTGTGAAAACCCCTTTACAACAAGTCTAGCCTTGTACTATTTTTTTCTTCCATCTTCTTCCTTCAACTTGTAAACCCATTTATTCTGCAATGATTTTTTTCTGCAGGAAACTGAACCAAATCCCAAGTTTGGTTATTTACGAGGGAAACCATTTCCTCTTTCATGCCTTGCTCCCACTTCTTTTTAGTGTCTACCTGCATTGCCTCTTCATAACATTCTGGTTCACCAGAATCAGTTAACAATAAATAATACAATGAATGAGAGTATTGTTCATGGGGTCTACTGAACCTGATAGATATTCTATCAACACATGTAGGAGTTTGAGGAACCTGTTGCTCCTGTTGTTGTACATTTTGATTTTTTGGCACCTTTGGAATTTCTTTTTAAGTGATCTCATCAAGAATTGTGTATTCTAGTTTTTCATTTTCTTGTATCTTTCCCTGCAACTGATCTTTGTACATCACCTTCTGATTCAATTTGACATCTATACTCCTAATGATTTTTTGATTTTCATAATCCCACACGCGATAACCAAAATCATTAACACCGTATCCAATAAATGTATACTTCTTGGATTTTTCCTCAAGCTTTGTTCTATTTTCTCTATCAATATGGACAGATGCTTCACAATCGAAAGTCTTCAAAAAATAATAGCTTACCTTTTTACCTATCCATGCCTCCTCTGGAATTCTACCACACAAAGAGCTTGAAGGTCCTTTGTTTATTAAGTAAACAAAAATATCTATAACATCTTCCTAGAAATGTAAATGCAGATCAACATGAAATCTCATACTCCTTGCATGCTCCATGATTGTCATGTTCATCCTTTCTAACACAACATTTTCTTTTGGTGTTCCTGGAACTGTCGTCTCTCTACGAATCCCATAGTATGAATAGTAATCATCAAACTCCTTTCTACAATATTCACCTTCATTGTCTGATATGAGACACTTCAACCTTTTTCATGTCCCATTCTCAACCAAAGCTTTCCATTTCTTAAAAGTATAAAAAATATCATATTTTTTTCAAATGCAATAAACCCAAGTTTTTCTAGTTTCGTCATCAATAAAAGTAACATAATAACGAGAGCCACCAATAGATGATACCTGAGCTAGTCCCCATACATATGTATGCACAAGATCTAACCTTTCACTCTTCTTTTCTTTTCTGACTCTGAGAAATATGACTCTCTTCTTCTTTCCATAAACACAATGCTCACAAAAATCCAAATCAATTTGTTTAAGAACTGGAAACAAATTTCTTTTGTGAAGTATCTACATCCCCTTCTCACTCATGTGTCCAAGTATATGCTGCCACAGTGTTGTATCCACTCATGTAGAAGCTAACAACATAGAAGAATCAATATTACCAGTACATAAATACAATGTACCTACCTTCTCTCCTTTAGCTATAAACCAATGATCCTTTGGTGACCTTCCACACCTTATCTGTAAATATGGATATACAACCTTCACTTTCCAACTGCCTTGCTGAAATTAAATTTTTCCTTAGATCTGGAACATGTCTTACCTCTTTCAACAACCATTGGTTTCCATTCCTTTTCTTTATGTTTACCTTTCCCATTCCAACAATTTTGCATGGTGCATCATCACCCAAATGAACCTGTCCAAAATCACCTTGAACATAATATAGAAAATGTTTCCTATGGGGTGTGGTATGAAATGAAGCCCCAAAATCTACTACCCAAGACTCAAAAATATTATCTACAAAAAGAATCAAAGCATATTGTAACACATCACATGTTACATTTGCTTCCTGATTTTTCTCCTATTGTCCATCACTTTGTTTCTTTGGAGCTCTGCAGTATTTCTTTAGATGTCCTTTCTTCCCACAATTCTAGGACTCTATCTTTCCCAGTCTAGATTTGGATTTGCCCTACCTATAATTCCCTTGGTTTCCTAATCCCTTTCCTCTATCCTTTTGTCTTCCCCTGTTCTCCATGTTTAACGCATTACCTCATGTCTCACCTTTTCTTTTCCATCACATTTCCTCACTAAGGATAACACCAACAACATCRTCAAATTTTAAAGTGTTTGAACTAGAGACATAGTTACTTACAGCTATGACCAAGTCGTTCCAACTTTCYGGAAATGAGAACAATATTAGAATATCACTAAACTCATCAACAAAGTACACTTTTACAAAACTTAGCTGATTAGTAATCGTATTAAATTCATTTAAATGATATGCAACATRCCCACCTTCTAACATCTTCATATTGAATAATCTCTTCATTATAAATACCTTATTGGATGCTGAGAGTTTTTCATACAGTTTATCCAATGCATCCATCAAATCCTTTGTTCTCTTTTCTTTTGAAATATTGAAATCCACCAATGYTGTTAGGCTCAGCCGTATCATTCCCAGTGTCTTTTTGTCAAGAACCTCCCATTCTTCATCCTTCATGGCCATCGATGTCTTTTCTATTCCACCCAATGGTAGGAATATATCCTTCTGATATAAATAATCTTCCATCTGCATCTTCCATAGCTGGTAGTTTTATCCATTAAATTTCTCGACCCTAAACTTTCCATCTTTTTTCATTACTCCCACTAGAACCAGGAACCCTATTTTCTTGTGAGTTACCTTTTTCTCTGATACCAGTTGTTAGAAAAAACAGGATCACAGAGCAATAAAATAAAAAAATGTGGAAATAAAACATAGAAGATACACAATACAATAGAGACACATATATATTTGGTTCACCCAGTGTGGGCTACGTCCACTAGAGAAGTTTCCAGGTCGTTCCTTTATTATTATCCAGCAAATGAAGGGATACAACCTACAACACACCAGTTGTAACTTCCTCTTCTTTCTCTCACAGTCTCCTCACTTAGAATACAATATTCTCAATAATACATAGCCTTAATACATTTCCCTCATAAAAGAGGGTTTCCTTCGAGGGAAAAAAACCCTAACATAACTTCTACGTCAGATCTGCAACCTTATAATGAACGGTCTAGATTTACTATAAAATTAAAATATACATTTACAAGGAAATTTTTCCTTCAGGGGCTTTGCCCCATAACCCACTCCAAGGGCCCACTTACTCGAGACCCCCCATCCAGGGGGATGCCCCCCCCAGACCCCGCAAGGGGGTCAAGCCCCCCCCACACTCCCCCACGTGGAGGAGTGTACATTCTTCCAGGGTGTAAAGTATTCATGGGGTATAAACATGGCTGAAAGAAAATGCCTTTGAATTAGGAAGATAATCAAGATCCAAAACCAAAATTTTGGATAAGCATTGTTTTACTCGGAACACCTATTTGAGCCTACTTAATATGACTAATCAGCTACCCTATCTTACAAAGGGTGTGTCTACAAAAGTAGGATGACCCAGAAAATGAAATTTTTATCACACATACCTTGCTAATTTATATGAATATCCTTAGACTTTCAAGGTTTGAAATGTCACAAAAAAAAATTATAGTAAGAATTACGCGATGACTAAATTCAGGATGATTCTAGAACCAAAGCTTGCACAGGCTATATATCTAAAATTATAAAGCTTTAGGAGTTGACATTGTAACCCCAAGTAGCTTGATCCGTATGATAAATATGATCCAAGGCGTTCCTTATGAACATTGTAGAAAACAAGTTATAGCAAAAATTCCAAGGTGTCTCATATGTAGTAGCGAAACCCCAAGACCTTGAGCTCTAATACTAAATATTATGACACAACGCCTTAAAAATGATAATAAATCAATAAAATTCTGTCCACTTCGAGGGGGAAACCTTCTTTACAATATACAAACTTCATAACACAATATGAGATGAGAGATAAGATGATACTAATACTGGATCTCCTTGATATATATATATATAGTAGACAAAGGGTTACAATTATAATGAAAGGGTGAAAAGAAGGGTTCTAGCTGACCTACTAGAAATGTAATAATTCAATATATAAGGAATAATAAGAGTTTTTATACATTTCATGTGGGTTTTTTCAAGGGCTTAACAAAGTGGGACCCTTAGTATAGGAAATTCATCTTGACTAAACAAGAAGATTTACCTATATACTTGGATAATGGATAAGTTAATCACCTTAGGAATGTATCATTTTATATCTCATTTTCCATATGGTATTAAAATCATGACTATGCCACTTTTATACTAATAAGGTAATGAAGGTATGATACATATTGACTAAAACCACTCTCTCAATGAATGTTTGTCTTATGATGATATCCTAGACATATCTATTCCATTTGTCCTAATCATTATTAAAAATGGGTCGAAAGTGATTTACTATCAAATCACTATTGGACATGATCTACCACATCAATATTGAAGGCGATCACTTGAATTTTTATTATTTTGGACCACTCCTTCACCATTATGACCACGATATGACCATTATACTTTTATCTTAATAAAAAGACACTCCTCTGAATGGCGTCGCCATTCAAATGAGCATCATTTATCAACATTATATTGTTCATCGACCTCTTATGTTCTTGTTCACTCTAGATGATCATTCAACCACCCTATTCACTTATGTTCTCATCTTCTTTTACTTGTTTCCATTACCCTGTTTTGGTACCAAACCCTTACTCTGAGCATCCTTGTTTACACTGCATCAATTTGAATACTTAACTCAAGACCAGCATGGGGGTGGATGACCATGAACCTGTATTTCAAATATTCAAAGAAACATAAGAGTATAAACCATGCAAGGAAAAGTTTTAGAAGGTGAAATGGATAAATTTCTTGGAGAAATTCAGAGGATACCATGACAAGGTATCCCATGCATTAACACAAAATTTTGATGGGGAATCTGTTTGGCTAGGTAAAATGACAATGCAAGTGACATAGACTACTATAGCATAAGCCACTAGCCTATCATCAGAAGGAGAAAAGTATTTCAATGGCGTGGAAATTGATAAACAACTTTTCCAAAAGTTCTTGGTACTAGAACATTCGAACCCAGACTGGATGAAATGTATCCCTCAGAATTGGATCAAACAAGAGTATTGGGAAATTCTCTTTAACCACAAAAGTTTCTGACTTGTGAAGGTAGGTATTCTATCACCTTATTATACCATTTGAGATTACTATTTCATTTTGAGGGTGGTCCATGGGTCAATTTTCCATATTTCTTGTGGATGAGCTTAAATAAGATGGCTAGGGGGGTAAATCGGCTTCTAACAAACCAGAAACAAGTCTATATCATCATGGTTTGATGAAATTGTTGGTTGTGCATGAATTAAAGAAACAATATAGTAGTTGGAAGAAGTTCTTTACTCAGGACTTTACCATAGAAGAGTCCACCAAGAACCATAGAAAAGATATTTCGAAGTCTTTATGAGAAGATAGGGAAGGGGAATGCAATAAAGAGTCTACCAAAAAGACAGAGAGTAGTGACGACAAGAAAAATAAACCAAGTCAGAAGGCAGAGGATGTTGGGCCTAGTACTTCAATGTTTGTTGGTAAATTAGAGCAAAGGAATAAAACAAAACTCGGAGAAACCCCTAAACCTAGAGTTAAGAGAAAAAGTAATATCATGAATCTTGAAGAATCTAGCATTAAAATGCGTGCCAGAAGTGAGGCAAAGAGGATTAGAGAGAAACATAGTAATGTAATCAATCCTGCTTTATCAAAAAACAAATAAAGAGGCGATGATTATTTGAGGATGAGGCTAAAACCCCTGTCACCCAAACCAGAGGAGCACCAGAAGAAAAATCTATTTTTAATGCAGAGCCTACTTGCAGGACCACTAGAAGCATGGTTAAACAGAATAAAAGTCTTTGCCTCCCATTTTTACGAGAGGAACCAATCAATGTTTTGACTTCACCAAAGCCAAAGGACAAGCCTATTCAGGAAAATAATGAAACTGAGGAACTTATTACAAAGACATTGAAAGAATTGGTGGCCGAATGCAAAGATAAGAAGAAGGATAAGAAACAATATGAGCCCCTTGGTACAATGACTAAACATAAGATGATAGTTAGGATAGAGAGACTTCAGAAAGAAAGTGAAAAAATGAGACATGATGTTATGGAATATAAAGTCCTTGATTCAAATATCAAGGATGAGAATGGATGACTCAAGGCTCGAAACCAAAAGCTGCGGGACAAGAGGGAAAGGCTTTCGATCAAATTCAAAAAGGTTATTCACTTGGGTAGAAAGTGGGAAGCATAGGATAGAAGGTATATGTTACATATCAGAGTACTAAAAAGATAGCTTAATGAGCTAAAGAACGGTGAAACTTCAGGGCTTAACATCTTAGCCAAAGTAGGAGATGCTTAATTCAGTAAAAAATGGAACTAATTTTGAAATTTTGGAGATCATCGTTGCATGAGGATATGCAATGGATTGGGCATGGGGGAAATGTTGGGTCTCCCTTTTTACATTTATAGACACCACATTTTTGCCTTCCATATCGACCATTTTTCCTTAAAATCCTGAGTAATCCATCTATTTTTCTCATTTCTATACTCTCTTAACCACTTCTTGGTGTACACAAGGTAAAGAAAATTTAGCTATGGTTTTTATGGTTTATTAATAGTTAGAATAATTATTAATGTGATCTAATCCTTCTAATCACCTTGTTGTGGCAATCATATTAGGACAGGATCTTAAGGCAATGTCCAAGTCATTCGGTACTAGCGTTCCAAGTAATCAGGTACTAGTACCAGAACATTCCAGAGCCATCTGGTACTGAACTCTACAGACATTTGGTACCTGCACCTGAAAATATGGACTTGATTAACTGAATGGGATATTTTGATAAGTTTGAGGGAATGGCTGGTGAACGATATCCTCCATTTTGAGCATGCACGATATACCTTCATCCTCATGCACTTCATGTCATGAGGACAAAATAACTTCAATGAAAAGAATAATGTATTAAACAGATTGAACATCTTTTTAGATTGGCACATTTAATTATGAATTATATCCAATCTTGATTGTATCAGGTTGTTTCTCTTATAAAGAGGGACTATAGGTGACTAAAGTAGGAAGTAATCATATATTATTATGCTATCATATTTTTATTATGAACACATATTTCCTGTAAACTCATTTGCTGAAGGTTAATATGAATCTGAGTTTGTTGATCTTGTGTGCTCCTTAGAATCTATCATTTTGTGAGATTTTAAGCTTCCCTATTGGCATTAGTGTTGGCCCTCAACCAAGTTTTGGGGAAACTTTGGTCAGTTTTGGAGGTTTTGCCCCCCTTATGGACTTCAACATGTTGGTCGAAGTAGGATCGCCCAAGCGGAGATGAGATCGTGGATCACACCTATTTTGAGTGTTATGTGGACCCAGTAAGGGGTCCTCTGGGTTTTGTAATGGGTTTATGGGATGTCAGCCCATGGGTTTTCCCTGTTCTTAGGACTTATTGTAATATTTTTTAAAGTATAAATAGAGAGGAATGTATTGTAGAAGTAGTAGTTCTCTATGCAAAGGAATGTATATGGTTGAGGCTTTGTTCTCAATTGTGATTTTGTAGACTGAGCTTAGTGTGTGTGATGCTTAGTGTGGAGCAGGTGCTAAGTGTCGTGATGAGAGATTTTGGATCTATGCATTTGACCTATTTTTGGAAGGTAAAGAAGGAGGATCTAGTGATTAGTGCACAAATCTCCTATCTTGTGAGAAGTTTGACTATGTGGCTTAGTGCACAGGACTGACTGGATGTAATATTTTGGCGAATAATAAAGAGGTGAAGTAGTTTGTGGATGTAGCCTCACCCATGGGGTGAACCACGTATATCTAGTGTCTCATGGTTTGCTTTATGCGGTGTCATATCTGTTGTGTATTTTCTTAGTGATTTGATTATGATGTGTAGTGAATATATATTTTGTTGCTTAAGTACTTTAATTATCTTAAAGGGTAAATGAATGCTAGATTTAACTCACAGTGGTAAGTGGTAAGTGCTCAGGGTGCATAATCACTTGTTGTTACTACACTTATCTATCTTTTATTATGCTCTGTGGTGTTAATGAGGTTAATAAACTAATGCATGTTCACTTCCTAAGCGTTAACATAATATTCTGTGAAGTGCTCTTATCATAAAATCGTGTTCCAGCCTGGTTACAGATGCCTGCATCCTGTAACCCCCTGTGCTTCTACCTCGGGTGAGGCTTCGCCTGCTTCGTAGGTGTTGCCGAAATGGCCAGTAGTTAGGGTTTTGTTGGTACACTATTAAGTTTTGAACCCTGGGTTTGCCCCTGTGCCAACAAATGGTTCCGTTGTCAGAACCTGAAACTGTGATTGCTGGGAACTGAAGTAAAGAAAAATATAAGCTTTATGCATAGGTCTACTACTGAAGTGTGCAATACTCTACTTGAATTGCGAATATTTGTGCCAATAAAGTAAGTTGTTAAGAAGAAAAGAGGTAATATTATAAAAGAGGCAAGCTTTGTGCTTTGGTAAGAGAAAGAGGAGTGAATTTTTTTTTTTTGAAAGCATGAATTTAAGTATGTTTAACAGATTTTGTCCTAGTCTAAAGGCTAGGGTGCAGTTGAAAGAAAGAATTGATTTGAGTAAATTTAATGGAAATGAAGAAAAATATGTTATTCATATGCATAGAAAGAGTTTTTGGACTGATAATTGGATGCAGGAACCTAGAAAGAATTTTTACAGATTGCAGGTCCAACACTATGATCCTAGGGGAAGTGCGAAATACAAAAAAGATTGGGGAACATTTAAGAGAAAAAGAGGATTGAATTTGTGTTATAATTGAAGAAGGCCTGGACATATTGCTAAGGAATGATCTGAGGTAGGCCCTGTTTGTTGTTTTTGTAAGGTTGTTGGTCATAAGATTGAGGATTGTCCAAGGATTATTGCTAAAGTTGAAAGGAGGGACATAAGACAAGAAAATTATGAAAAGAGTCAAGATACTAAGGGTATGTTAGAAATTCATAAAGAGAAAATGTCAGAGGAAGTTCAGACTATGTTATTACAGTTGGAATAAATGATGGATGTGCATAAAGATGTCAGTTTACTAGAAATCCTGGAAGCAAAACAACACATAAGTGCAAGAATAAAAGACTTCGACATAGACTGTATAATCTTGGATGAAGAAACACAAGTGAATATTATGACAGAAGAAAATTGGGAAGTTTTGGGAAAGCCTACTGTGGTACCTTCTTTAGGAAGGATAGGCTTGTTTAAGGGAAAGATGATAACTTTATGTGGAAGAGTTATTGTACCTATTATTGTTCATGGAACACTGATTGAAGAAGAACTTGAATCATTAGGCTTGTTGAGGACAACGCCCCTTTCCCACTTTTGTTAGGTAAGACTTGGATTGAGAAGGATCAGATTAGAAGGAAAACAGAGGAAGAAGCTACAAAAAAGAAAAATCAAGAATTAAGGGATCTCATAGCTAGGAAAATAGACCAACTAAGAGAAGAATGAGAGGATAAGTTGAAGCAATAGAGAAAAGTAACAATGCAGGAGGGACAAAAAACACAAGAATTAGCTATGAAGGTTGAAAGAATGCAAGAAGGCTTGAAGGACCTATATATCCAAGAGAGAAGTGTGCCCACTCAGAAAGTGTTAAGAAAAGGGATATCAACTTCAAAACCTTTGAGGGTATCTCAACAGTGCGAAGCCCCTATGCTAGGGGAAGATAAGAATAAAAATGGAAAGAGGATTCCATAAACAGTAAAAGAGAATCAAATAATAGGAAAGAAGGAAAGGAAGCTCAATAAAAAGAAGGCTAAGTTGGAAAATCTACAAGAAGTTAAGGAAACCAGATGGAAGACTTCGCAGACCGGAACCTCTCAGGTGGCAGGTTCGTAGGGTTTGAACCTCACTAGAACAACAGGTCCGTGTAGATTTTGACTTCTCCCTGGCGGAGTTATATAACCATTGGAGGCACCCCGACCATTACAATGATGCTCTAGAACGGTTAGGAAAAACATTTATGGGTTTATAGACTGCTTTTGGACGTTGATACTGTGCCATAACAGATAGATTTACATTAATGGAAGCATTTAACTCTAGTTCTTGTCCATTGGAAGATCTGTCACGTCACCCTGCTTATTTAACTTGTCGATCATGGCCCTGGGACCACTTTTTTCTACCTGTGACTGACTGAGATAAGTCAATAACTTTCCAAGTGTCGAACTGTGCTGCCTGTTGTATCTCAAAGTATACCCTGCCTGTCTGTTTGTCTATATGTTGTCTATTAAAAACTAGAATGTCAAGCAAACCTAATGACTTTGTGAAGTCTGTCGAGGAAGTTGTTAGGAAACTCATGGTCGAAAGACCTGTATCTGAAGGTATTGAAGC
>ML777161.1:68710-79312 GCA_009831015.1 Picea engelmannii
GCAGACTATTTTCAAAATATGATTTTTGAGAAAATGACAAGTGTAACCTTCTTCAGGAAAAAGTTCTTAATGAAGAGTTTGATCTTCCATTATCATGACATAATCATAATATCATCTCGATAACCAAAAATGTGGATAACACTCCTAAAACTGTCTAATCTAAGAATTCAAAGCTACCTACTTACATTTACTATTATAAATGTCTCTTAGTCCTTCAGACGAGAGCGATATGCTCAAGGTCTAATTACATTCTACGAGTACGCCATTTCTTAACTATTACATTTAAGTTTGGCACATCCAAGTTCAAAACATTTCAAACAATTTATCATGTGTCAAAATGTGTTGGCGCTTGCCCCCACACTTGCTTGTTGTTGGCAATGCTCATGCATCATACTCCCTCGCTTGAAAATTTTCATGGGCTCCTGTCCATGAGCTCTCGCACGATCTACCCATGCTTATGGATCTCTGCTTCATTCTCCCAACTGGCATCTTCAACTGGATGTCCCTTCCACTTGACCAAGTATTCAAAATATTCCTTTCTCCTAGTCCTCTTACTAACTCTTTTGTCCAATATGCTTTCCATCTGTGGCTTCTCTACAATTGGCATCTGTTTTGTCCACTGAACCTCTGGTTGTTCATTGTCTGTTCTAGCTTTGTATGGGTACAAATCTGAGACATTGAATATCGGAGAAATTCTGATCCCATCAAGTAATTCAATCTCATAAGCATTTGCCCCAAATTTCTTCAAGACCTTACATGGTTCGATCTTCTTCATCTTCAGTTTGTTATATGTCCCCTTCGGGAACCTTTCCTTTCTCAGATGTGCCATAATAAAATCACCAACCTCAAATTGAAGTTCTCTCATGTGTTGATCTGCTCTGCGCTTATACTCTTGGCTCGAGTTCTGTAATCGCTCCTTCACCTGGCTATGAAGTTCCTTCATCGCTTCTACGAAATCCTTTGCACTAGCACTCCTAGTTGCATTCTATTTTGAATCTCTCAATTCCGAAACTCCTCTTGGTTGCATCCCGTAAACAAATTGGAATGGACTATGCCCTATGCTTTTGTTGATTGAATCATTGTAAGCAAATTCCGCATGTGGCAGAATATTGTCCTAGTGACTGTGGTGTTATGTTACCAAGCTCCTCAACAAGTCTCCCAAACTTTTGTTCACAACTTATGTCTTTCCATCCGTCTGAGGATAATAAGCTGAACTGAACGACAAGTTCGTTCCTAGCTTTTTCCATAAGGTCCTCCAAAAGTGTCCCACGAACTTGGTGTCTCAATCCGAAACTATGTTCCTTGGTAAGCCGTGAAGTCGAATGACTTCTTTGAAAAACATATTCGCAATGTGAGTTGTGTCACTAGTTTTCTGACATGATATGAAGTGTGCCATCTTAGAAAATCTATCTACCACTACAAAGATTGAGTCAAACTCTCTTTGTGTTCTCAGCAGCCCCAATATGAAGTCCATGCTTACTGCATCCCATGGCCTGTCAGGTATGGGTAACGGTTGATAAAAGCCTGCATTTTGCCTCTTCCCTTTTGAATGCTGACAAATTCTGCATCTGGCCACGAATCTTTTGACGTCTGCTCTCATTCCTGGCCAAAAATATGACTCGTTTAATTTTGAAAACATCTTGTCATGACCGAAATGCCCGGCCAATCCTCCACTATGTTTCTCCTTCAGCAAATTCTCTCTCATGGAGCATTTTGGAATACAAAGTTGATTACCCTTAAACAGTAATCATTTCTGGATCATGTATTCTATCCATTGGCTTCTGTCTCTGAGAATTGGATTCTCGGTTGCTTCATATGCCTCTTTAAAATATGGATCATCTCTGTACATGTCCCTGTGATCATCAAAACCGAGTGTTTTGACTCTGAACTCCTGCAACAACAAACATTTCCTGCTCAAAGCATCAACAACTTTGTTAGCAGTTCCAGAAATATTCTTAGTTACAAAAGTAAAGTTCTACATGTATTCAACCCATTTTGCATGCTTCTGGTTCAACTTATCATGTTGAGTCACAAATTGCAAAGCATGATTGTCACTGTATAATACAAACTCCTTCGGAATTAAGTAATGTCTTCATTTCTTCAATGCCTGAATAATAGCATAGAACTCTTTGTCATACGTGGAGTATTTTACTTTCGCTTCATTCATCTTCTCGCTGAAGTATGTTATCGGCCTATCTTATTGGCTTAAGACTGCTCCTATTGCAAATCCACTTGCATCACATTTTACTTGAAATGTCTTTTTGAAATCCGGCAACACCAAAATTGGTTGTTCCGTGATTTTCCTTTTCAACAAATTAAAACTTTTCTCAGCCTCTTTTGTCCAGTGAAAAGACTTATGTCTTTTCTTCACTGTGTCCATCATTGATGCACTAATTCCAATGAAATTCCTGATGAACTTCTTGTAGAAACTAGCCAATCCATGAAAACTTCTCACCTCAAATATACTCTTCGGTGATGGCAAATTCTTAATTACCTCCACCTTATCTGGATCCATCTTCAACTTGTCTGCAGAAATAACAAACCCCAAATAAATGAACTTTGTCTTCATGAATGAGGATTTCTTCATGTTTATCAGCAACTTCTCTTGCTATAGCCTCTGCATCACTGTAGCCAAATGTTTCAAATGCTCTGCCTCTGTTTTACTAAAAATCAGTATGTCATCAAGATACACAATGACAAATTTTCCAATGAAATCCTTCAGGACTTCGTTCATAAACCTCATGAAAGTACTCGGCACGTTTGTTAAGACAAACGGCATAACAAGCCATTCATACAATCCTTCATTAGTCTTGAAGGCTGTCTTCCATTCATCACCTTCTCTCATACGAATATGGTGATATCCACTTTTCAAATCAAACTTCGAAAAAAAATTGGCTCCACTCAAACAATCCATCAAATCATCCATTCTTGGCAATGGAAATCTGTACCTAATGATTATCTTATTAATTTCTCTTGAGTCAGTACACATCCTCCAGCCTCCATCTTTCTTTGGACTGAGCACTGTCGGAACAACACAGGGACTCAAGCTTTCTCTAATCAACCCTTTGTCCATTAAATCCTGGACCTATCTTTTGACTTCTTCATTCTCCTGCGGCGTCAATATGTACACTGTTTTATTTGGTAAACTAGCTCCAGGTATGATATCAATATGATGACTCACACTTCTGAACGGTGGCAACGAACGAGGTAGTTCGTCCACTACTATGTCAGCAAACTCTTCCAATAGTTTCTGAACCTCTTTCTGTAAATCATCTACCCTTGTACCGGTTAAAACAATTTTAGGCTTCCTGACCACAATGAATTGTGGATCCTCCTTCTTCTTAACCTCTGTAAGAAGTTCCTTCCCACTCATGAGAAGTACAATGTTGCTTATTTCAGTTTTTACCTCCTTATCTTTGATTGGAAGTAACATGTGAGTTCTCCCATTCTTCTCTAGAGTGTATGTGTTCTTCCTCCTTCATGAATCACATTTCTGTCATATTGCCACGGTCTACCCAACAATAGATGACAAACATCCATGGGAATGACATCACAGAATATTTCATCTTTATACCCTCCTATTTTAAATTCAACTAAACATTGTTTAGTGACATTTACCTGATGTCCTTTTTGTAGCCATGAAACTCTGTATGGGCTTGGATGTTCAATAGTCTCCAGCTCCAGCCTTTCTACCATCTCTGTAGAAACGATATTATCTATGCTACCACTATCCACGATGACTTTGCATGCCTAGTCTTTGTTCATGCAAGCGGTCTGAAAAAGTCTGTTCCTTTGGACCGAACTCTCCACCTCCTTCTATGGTGTTAAGAGAACTTTTTGCATCATCAGCGATCTTCCACCTTCAGCATCTTCTACCTCAACATTCTGTCTCTGTGCTTCGGCAAGGTGAGTTTTACCACCTTCTTTCTTCTTATCTGGACATTCATAAGACTTGTGTCCAACCTTTCCACATGTGAAGCATTTCACCACTCCACCTCTTCCTCTTCCTCTACCTCTGGTACGAGGAAAAATGTTTCCATCAGCATACTAACCTCTATGTTCGGTATGCCTCCCTCTCTGTTAGCTTCCACCTCTCTTAGTTTGAGTCTGAGGTTTCTTCCACTCTTCCTTGGGTTTTTTATTTCTATCCTGGGCAACTGGTTTGCCTCTGGGCTGACTTCTGCCTCGGCCTCTTTGACCTTGTTTGCAGCTCAGCTTCTCTTCAGCCTTTAGAGCCATCTGATAAGCATCTTTCATCGTTCGGATGGTCATCATGCTCATCTCATCCTGAATGTCATATCTCAGACCATTCATATATCTTGAAACTTTTTTATCATCTCTTTCACGATGACTTGCCCTGATGTTCAGCCTGTAGAATTCTTCAGTGTACTCCTTCATTGTCATCAGCTTCTGTCTCAAATTTTGCATTCTCTGAAACAAAGTAATTTGGTAATCCCTGGGAATGAATTTTGCCTTCATATTTGCGATCATCCTATCCCAACTCTTGATCTTCTTCTTGCCCTTGCAGTGTCTGTCAGCTTGTAGCTCATCCCACCACAATGTTGCATGTCCTTTCAATCTTGTGACAACATGTTTGACCTTTTTTTCCTCCTCGACATCTTCATAGTCAAAATATGTGTCCAGAGCTCTAATCCAGTCTAGAAGTTGTTCAGCATCCAGATTTCCTTCATATACTAGAATATCCATTTTTTCCTTAGCACCCATTCTTGCAATAGCCCTAAGTAAGCGTTCATTTGCTGCATCCTCTATTGTAACTTCTTCTCCTTCATATCCATCTTCATTTTCACTTTCAAAATCACTGACATCTCCAACACCGGTTGTGCACCTCTGTGTTGTCTCCATGTCCTCGAGTCTGGCGCGTATATCACGCATCTCTCTTTCCATGGCTGGATTTGGCACTTGCCTACCCCTTCCTCTTGGCATTTCCCTATCCTCTGGTGGATCGGGTGTTTGTCTGTCTATTCTTCTCGGCGGCATGGTTGAGATTTTCTTTCTCGATTTCCCTGTCTGAAATATACAAACAGAGTCAAGCTCTGATACCACACTGACACAGACCTATCGGCCCTCAGGCCGAGATCTGCTCACAGGATCGTTCCCTATCCCCTTGAGTCATATCGGCTCTTTCAATTCCTCGTTGGAATCTCAATTTCAATCGATCCACGGGTCTTTTTTGCAACTCGCAATCTTGCGAGTTCGCGAGTCATGACTCCCAAATCTTCCTCTCCAATATCGCGATACCCGAGATCGCAAAATGGGTATATCTCTTCCTCTATCAGCGCCTTCCTCGCGTGACCGCCAGTTACGCTAAGCGCTAGCACCTTTCACTATTCGTCGCTTCACAGGTTCGAGTTTCCAACCTTGGCACTTTTATTTCACGAACCCCCGAGAGGTGATGTTGACTTTTCTCCTCTCGGTCTCACTACTCGCGACTTCACGAGTCGAAGGGTCGAGCTCGCATATTCTTATCTCATGAAATCCTCAGACGCGAGAGGTCAACGGGGTGTTGACTCCTTCCAACAGGTGACATGTGTCCGCCTATCTATTTTTCTGGGCCCACCTTGTGGTTCGGCCACGTGTCTCTTATGCCCAACTTCGGCACTTCGTGACTTCATTTCTTGAAGCACTAACTCCTTTGTATCCCGACACCCGAAGTGTCGAGATCCCGAACTCCTTTCTACCCTTTATCGCAACTCGCGACTTCGGGACTTGGAGCCCCCTGTTCTCCTCCGATGGACGGCTGTGATTCTCTCGCGACTTTTCCACTCGCGAAGTTGAATGACTTCCTTCTCTGACTCCTGATGCCCGAACCCCCGATATCGGTGATCTCGCGACACGTGTCCTCCTCCCAGCGAACAGCTCAGATTCTTTCGTGGTTTCGTGACTTCAAGACTTTCGGGACAAAAGTCTAGACCTCTTATCCTTCGATACGCCAAAATGCCAAAATTTTGACACGTCGTCAACACGGGTACCACGATGGAACTTCCCGCCTTTTTGGAGTTCTCGAACTTCGAGACTTCGTGAATCCTGATGCTAAGCCTTCAGCTCTTCAACCCACGAAACCCCGAAATACCGAGTTTCGATGTGCTTCACCAATAACTGGCCCACACAAGCCCTTTCGTCCCTTCGGGACTTCTCCTTTCGCGACCTCGCAAATCTTGAGGTAAGGCTTTCAGTTCTCCAACTCCCGAAACCCCGAAATGAGATTTCATGAGTGATCCAATGGCCCCTGCTGGTTCAAATCCTACAACCCGATTTTCTCCAGAGTTTGCACTTAGAAAAACACTCTCGTTTATTAATATAATAAGAAAGATTACTCAAATCGGATTAAGTTGATTTAGAGAACTCATGATTGCAAAGAAATACTTAAAAATATTCGCTTCGTTTTTCTCAACAATAAAGTTTTTTTGTCTTATTACTTCCTTCATGATTGGATTGCAAAGACAAAGAAGTTTGTTTTTCTTGCTCGATAACAAACTTTCATGATTGAAAGATACATATTTCTTTGAGATAGTGCATGATTGCAAAATATTTTTTTCTCGTTCATGATTGCGGAGAAATATGTGTTTATCTAATATATATTTCGTTTATGATTGCAGAGAGAAATATTGTTTCTCTTTACTGAATAACACTTCAATAATTGAAGGGTACATATGTACATAAGATGGTTTAGGACGGGGATAGAAACAAATTAAAACGTCAAAATAATTTAATTGGACAGGTAAAGGTGCAAGCATATTCTAACTCTGGTTGGAATACGGAATTAAGAAACGTGAACGTTAATTATTTTCCAATTCCACGAAATCAGTCCAATTAGCATTACTACATCAATTGTATTTTACCGGCAATGTAATTTTCAATCATTTATCTTTTATATATATATATAGTCAAAGTAGTCAAAGTAGTCAAAGTAGTCAAAGTGGTTTAAAAGATTTTAAAAGGTAAATAATAAAGTGAAGTAATGAGTGTATTATAATTCAAAGTGAATACAAAATAAATTATTTCAATAATAAATTTAATGGAGAAATTAGAAGTGGGTTAACCCTGAAATAAGGAAAGTGGGGCCAAGTGACCTAGAAGATATTTTTAAGGAAATTACTTGGAGAGTATAAATAAGAGGCAAAGCTCTCTCATTTTAATCACACTTGAAAATATTGAATATCTATAAGTGTCTAAGGTAACAAAGGATATCTAAGCCGAAATTATGAGGGAAGGTGAAGAAAAGAAGGTTGAAATGCAAGGAAGGATAAATTATTTTGATGGTGTTTTCTAAGGTATGTTATTCACAGGTCGTCTCACCATTTTCTCTATAAAAAAAATTCTATAATGATTCAGACCGTGAAATTGCTATGCCATTGAGAAAACATATACAAGTATATGTGGTAAAAAATTCATCTTGTGGGTCATTGTATTTTCGCTCCTCGCTTCAGCGGCTTGACAAGGGATTTTCTGTTGATTAAGGTTGGTTGTCATTGATGTCAACCCTTGAAGAAAGCCCCGCAACACAAAGGTTTGGGTAACGGACCCAATATTGTTTGATGTAAAGATGACTCATTATTGTCTTGTCATGGTTGATAAGAAGTAAAGATGGATGAACTCCAAAGTGGTCCCCCTATGGTGAAATCCCTCACAGAAAGATGTTTTGTGGAGTAAGAGAACCCATGCTTAATTATGGAATAATGAGATGAAGGACAATGACTTTTTCAGGTAAACTATCCTAGATGGATAGTGCTTGTCATTCCATTTCTGGTGGTATGTGGAACGTCACATAGCTCCTCACGGTTAGAGAGTTATGGCCATGAGAAGTTGGAGACCCCAGGTTTGGGTAATGGACCCAAGTTTGTTTGATGGATAACGGAATGAGTTATGATATATTTTCAGATAATATTATTCTATATGGATAGTACATTTCATTATATTTCTGGTGGTATGTGGAACGTCACATAACTCCTCATTATTTGAGAGTTATGGCCTTACGAAGTTGGAGGACCCTCATATATCATCTAGAAGCTCCAAAAGGTCAAAGTAGTCAAAGTGGTTTAAGAGATTTTAAAAGGTAAATAATAAAGTGAAGAAATGAGTGTATTATAATTCAAAGTGAATACAAAATAAATTATTTCAATAATAAATTTAGTGGAGAAATTAGAAGTGGGTTAACCCTAAAATAAGGAAAGTGGGGCCAAGTGACCTAGAAAATGTTTTTAAGAAAGCTACTTGGAGAGTATAAATAAGAGGCAAAGCTCTCTCATTTTAATCACACTTGAGCATATTGAATATCTATAGGTGTCTGAGGTAACAAATGATATCTAAGCCAAAACTCTGAGGGAAGGTGAAGAAAAGAAGGTTGAAATGCAATGAAGGATAAATTCTTTTGATGGTGCTTTTTAAGGTATGTTATTTACAGGTCATCTCACCATTTTTGCTATAATTATTTTTCTATAATGATTCAAACTGTGAAATTGTTATTCCATTGAGAAAACATATCCAAGTATCTATGGTAAAAAAATTCAGCTTGTGGGTCATTGTATTTTTGGAGTTACACTCCATGGAAAATAGGGTTTGTGGCTAGTCCTGAAACTAGTCAAAAACAGGTGTTTCGGGTAAAAACGTCATAACTTCTTCATACCAGATCCAAATTCAGTGAAACCAAATGTGTTGGTTAGGGTACAGTCTGTAGTATGATGTGTAATAGTTTCATATCAATTCAACAAATATTATGTGTGAGGCATTCTCTACAAGGTCTGTCTCTAGAATAAGTCAGAATTCAGCAAGGTATGTCATTTTTGCTATAACTCCTTTTCTGAGAGGTTCCAAGTAGTGACACCTGGAGTAATTGCATAAAACACACTGAAGAATATTGTGTATCAATTTTAGATCTTTATACATTACAGGTACAAAGTTATGATTATTTCAAGTTAGGGTTGTTGATTAATCCAAAACTAAGCATGTGAAACTAAAGAAAAGTTTGATGAAAATGCTAGTCTCTTGTTGTTGAAGTTAAGAAATGTTTGCAGGAATGTGATCATATACACCAAGTCTATTACAGACTTACAAATTAGATTTGGAAGATGAAATTGATGAGGGATTTTGGTTGAGGTACATGTTGAGTACATGGTTGAGACAAGTAGTTGATGAGTTAGCACATACATGAGGTGTATAGTTGATGATGTTCGTACATATTGATGAGTCATAGTTGATGAGTAGTTGACACATGATTGGTACATACTTGGTACATGGTTGGATGCACTTTTTTATGGTACAGGTTGATTACAGGTTACTTGGTACAAGTTGATTACAGGTTACTTGGTACAGGTTGGTGCATGGTTGATGCACTTGTTTATGGTACAGGTTGATTACAGGTTACTTGGTACAGGTTGATTACAGGTTACTTGGTACAGGTTGGTGCATGGTTGATGCACTTGTTTATGGTACATGTTGATTACAGGTTGAGGTACAGGTTGATGTATGGTTCAAATTTATTGGTACAGGTTTACAACAGTATATCTCACAGTGACAGGTTGACAATGGTTCCATCATTCTACTTCTACTTCAGGGTGGCAGGACGGGGCAAGGACAGGTGGTTGTAGTTGTTAGAATATAGAAGATGGTGTGCTTGTTTTACCATTGACAATACCCTCGTCACCCAACCACAGGCCGAAGCCTCCCTCCGAGCACCTTAACCTTGACTGAGAATTCCTCCGGAAGTAAACCCTAGGCTAGATATCCAAACAAAGAGCAGTGCATCTCTCCCCAAGGATAGCGCAACACAAAAGACTGATCAGATGTTCCAAACCCTAGCCAAGAGATATTCAAGCCAATACTGAAACTAGTTGTTGCTGCAGCTGCACCTGCAACCCTCCTCCAAACCTATGCACCAAACTGCAACTGCGGTGCGCACCAACTGGGAAAACTGCAGTCCTAAGATGTGACAAATGAGAATTGGCGCCCTGTATTTATAGTAATCCTGTCAGTTTGTTGGGGCCGACTTCTCCTTCTGGGTATGTGTTTGTTCAGTATATTATTATTAATTCCGGCCGACTTCTTCTCTTGGAGGCTAATAGCCTAATATAAATTATCTTCTTGAGCCGACAAGGCTTCTAGGGTTATTGGCCAACTCATTAGGGTTTCTCTTGCTTCCCGAAGTCTTCTATTCTCGTCAGGTTCACACGTGGGGGTAAATACCTCCCGCAGCTACCATAATATTAACACTCCCTCCTAGCTAGAGAGGTATTTACAGGTAATGGACTTGAGCACAAAACATACCATTACCTGGTAGCATCAATATAGTCATCCAAACTATTACATGAGCATCACCATCACCATCAGCTGCATCATCTCTCGAAACCATACTTCATCTGAGTAGTTAGATATGATGCTAGATAAGTCACTCTCACCATGGAGTGATACAAGAGGAGTAAAAACTATGAACTATTTTCTGTCCGGAAAATCTTTGTTCATCATTCATCTGAATGATCATCTCCAATAATCTGTTGATAGTCTTCAAGGCAATTAGAACAAGGATAGAACACACCTGTGTCTATTCATAGTAGTACACAACTACAATCCAGTGGTTAACTACCACAT
>ML777161.1:79362-90150 GCA_009831015.1 Picea engelmannii
ACAATGTTATGATAAAAATTGTATCATCTGGGCCAATCTTTCACTCACGTCTGTGAGATCTGAAAGAATGTCTGCCACCACAGTAGTCTTCATCTGCATAGAAACAATGTTATCATAAAAACTGAATCAACTGGGCCAATCTTCCACTCACGTTTGTGAGATCTGAAAGAGTGTCTGCCCTCAGTATAGAATATCAACAATGATCATCTGGGCCAATATTTCACTCACGTCTATGAGATCTGAAAGAATGTCTGCCCTCAATATATAACATCAATAATAATCATTTGGGCCAATCTTTCACTCACGTCTGTGAGATCTGAAAGAATGTATGCCCTCAATATATAACATCAATAATAGGCTATCTGCCCCATTCTTCTCAACCAATGAAGAAGGATTGTTTYTGATTTCTGAACCTGGACCATTTCCCACCCTGGGCCATTCTTCCGACACTAAACAAAGTGTAACCTGGAGAGAATGAGTCTGCCCTCGAGAAATGCTTGGACCATTCCTTACCCTGGGCCATTCCTCCGAAACTAAACAAAGTGTAACCTGGAGGGAATGAGTCTGCCCTAAGGAATGATTATCCTAGACTATTCCCCACCCTGGGCCATTCTTCCGACACTAAACAAAGTGTAACCTGGAGAGAATGAGTCTGCCCTTGAGGAATAACTGTCCCTGATTGTTGAGCCTGGACTACTCCCATGTAGTGTCCCCAAGGCCGAGCCCTGTTACATATCATGATATATGCAATGAATTGTAAATGTGTTATAGGCTGGTGAGCCAAGTTTTGTATAAGCCAGTAGGCTTATGTGTTTGATTAGGCCAGAGAGCCTAAGGATTAAAGGCCAAGGGCATGGATTTTGTATCTGTATGTATGCAACACATCAATAAAATATAAACACCACCAGTTGCAGACCGACCACGATGAATGAGTGATGGGGGACTAAGCGTCCACAGAGTGGGCAAGGAACTAGGGGATGGAAGGTGGGAAAGGGGCTGAGTGATGAGCCTAGGGGCTTAAACCTGGAAATAATATTTTATTATTGTTTCAAAAAGATATGTGCATCATATTATTTTATCCTAAGTTTTTTTGGGAGGACCCGTGATTTCCCAAGTGGTGGGAGGAAGGCGTACGGATGGAACGCATGCAGTTTCCAGGGTGACAGGTGTCAACCCTGGTGCATGCAAATAAAACAGACAAAGTAAGCCATGAGGGGGGTTCTCGTCCATTCGATCCGACTGCCATGAGCGAGAGCCGAGTTGGGGGAAGCCAGACTGCATTGATCATGCTTTGATCATGTCTGGCATGACTGAGTTGTTTATGTATCATGTTTTCTGCTATGTAAATGAATTACTGTTGAATGTAATGGCTTGTTTAATGGTAGCAGCAACTTATATATTTTACTCTGAGATTTAAGTGTGTTTAATTGTTTAAATGCATGTGCTTATAATTCTAGTATGAGTTATGTAAAAATACATGTACAGAATGGTAACTGAGAGGTTTGGAAACCTCGGTAGTGAAAAGGTACACTACAAAGTGGTATCAGAGCTAAGCTTTCGACACTAAGCCTAGATGGGTCAGTTGAGCGGTCTTTGGACCAAAAATGTGAAGAGAAATTAGGCATGGAATGGCCAATTTCGGACGTTGGTTTGTTCCAGTGTGTCAATTAGTTGCTTGACCGCGTTTATAAGCTCAGGAGGTTTAGCGGTGCTATGAAACCGCAACTGGTATGGTCTATGACCACAGGAAGACAGGTCTCTACACAAATGGTGTTAGAACCGTAGGATCTGTTCGGGAGGGAAGGCGAACCCTTGTAACCGTCAGATCTGGAGAATGTGCTTAAGGTTTAAAGCCTTTGGATATTGCACAGGAGTTTAAACTCGGGAGGATTGTGAGTCATAAGATCACTATGGGATTACTCGCCAACCGTCCAAGTTGACAGAAGTTGCGCAGGGTTTAAGTCCTCATGGGTAGAGGAGAAGTCCCGGAGAGGCGTCGGGATAGTGGAGTCATCGGGGTATTAGAAGTCAAGAGAACCGAGACCTTGTGAGTCTCGAAACACCGAAGAAATCATAGCCGTGAATCTCGGGCGAACACGCGTCAGAAGATCCGAGAGGAGTCGGGGTTCGACACTTCGTGGACTCCGAAGACATAGAAATCGTCGCATCAAGAATCGCGACGAGGGGACAGTGACGTGGTAGAGTCAATCTCCACGAGCATCGGAGATCGGCGTATCGGAGTTCTCAAGTACACAGAACTCTTGTCACTCGGAATCGCGATTCGTGATTTACCGACAAGATCGGGATCGTTCATTAGGGGACACGTGACAGAGATCTACCATCGGGGAAGTCCCGACAAGGAGTAATTCCATCGGTGTTTGAAGTTCATCGGGAAATCGGGAACCCCGATGACAAGTGATTCATACACTTTGAAACTTCGAACCCCAAAACCCCGACGAGAGCTTTGAGTACGGTCACGGGGTAGAGGTCACATGGACCTGGGCTTAACCGCGAGGGGTTAAAGAAAAAGGTGCGTCGGCATATCGGTAATCGGGATATCGGGGATCCCATGAGCGTATGTGCTTTGACATTGAAACCGCCGAAACCCCGACAGGGTAAGGTGGAGGTCATATAGTATGGTCATGTGGACTAGAGGCTGAGCCAGGAGAGCTAGCCAGTGTAAAATCACATCGGGAATCGGAGGATCGGACGTTGTGAATGCATGTGCATCGCGACATCACAAATCCTGAAACCCCGATAGGAGGATTGATCACGGTCATGGGCAGTGGTCGTATGGTGAGGCTATAGCCCGGAGGGCTAGCACGGACGGAGTCCATCGGAACTCGAAAAATCATGGATTCCGCTGTCAAGAGTTTTGGCATAGCTCGATTCGCGAAACCCCGAACCCCGATAAGGGAAAGGGTCGGGGTCACGAGTCAGCGGTCACATGGTGTAGAGCCATAGCAAGGGCTAACGCGTAAAGGTAGTGCATCGGAAAATCGGGAAATCGGGGATTCAAACCACCAGAACATTGCCGGTTTCAAAACCCCGATAGAGGTAACCCCAATAGAAGGAAGGGAGACCTCGAAGATTTTCCTGTGGGAGGAGAATTTCCCGATAGGGAAATAGGAGAATTTCAAGAAACCCCATAAATTGCAGAACCAGACAGAGCTTGGAAAACTTTGTGAAGTTGAAATGTCTTTCGTTCTTGTTCGTATTAATTATAAATGTTGTGGATTATTCATGAAGTTTAATGGCCTGACAACTTTGAATTGTATTGCACAGTGCGTGTTCAGAATACAACAGAGGCCAAAACTCCAGTTAATCAACGTCGAGTATGGAGTGGGGAAGAGTGCAAATTACCCCTGAAATGGAAGACAAACGGGAAGGAAAGGATGTTAACCTAGGAGTCGAAGGATCGAACTCTAATGGGCATGGAAAGGAGATGGATAAGGAAGGACATATAATGAAAATCCTTGAAGGATTGCAAAGAGAGGCCAAGGAGCGTCAAGCTGATAGCCAAAAGCTCATGAAAGTCAAGGATCGACAAGGGAAATTAAACTTAAAATTCTTGCAGAGTCTAGAAAGAATAGAGAAGAAACTTGAGAAGGGAAGAGACTCAGGTATGATGGAGAGTCGCAGAACCCATGGGAGAAGAAGCAGATCAAGGAGTGGTAGCCGACATCACAGTCGCTCCCAAAAACATTCGGACAGGGAGACACATAGCAATTCGAGCCCGTCCCCTACCCGAAAACATCGAAAATCTGGAAGGGAGGAATTGAAAGGGGAGATGAATAAAATTAAGCCTCCAACATTCAATGGAGAACATAAGAAGGAGGAAGATGCCGAGACATGGTTTCTTGGCATGAAGAAATACTTCCAACTGCAGAATTATTCTGCCCATACAGAGGGAAGAATTGCAATGTACCAGTTGAAAGGAAAAGCATCTATGTGGTGGGATCAGTTTGTGCAGGTACAGCACATTCAAGAGAAAGAGGTCACTTGGAAGGAATTCAAGAGGTATTTCGAGAAGAAATACCTGACTAAAAGATACTATGACAGAAAGATGAAGGAGTTCTTCGAGCTCAAGTTGGGCAGTATGACCATTGATGAGTACGAACGAAGTTTTCTGGAACTGCTGAAGTATGTTCCATTCATCAAGGACGAGGCTGTCAAAATTCAGAGGTATCTGAGTGGACTTCCACCTTCCATTGGTGACAAGATTCAATACAATGATCCTAAGACCATGGAAGAGACTATAAGAAGGGAGAAATGCCTATACGAACAACAAAGAGAAAAGCCTACCTTTCGGAAGGCTTGGGATAACCAGAAGAGGTTTAAGAAAGAATAGAGGCAGAAGGGAAGAAAGTATTCCTTTTTCAGAAACAGTCCTTGGGGACAGTCATCTTTTAAAGAGCCCAGGAAAGTTGAAGGGAGTGAGCAGATGCCAAGGCCTCCACCCATGGAGTGTTGGGGTTGTAAAGGGAATCATAGGTACAGAGACTGCCCCCACAGAAAAGACAAAGCAAGAACTGTCCATACTGTTCAGCAAGATGAAACAGTGGAGGATATGGGCAGCAGAATGTCGAGTATCTACGCAGCCCTGGACAATAAGAAAGCAGAATTTCAATCGCACATGATTGAAGTGGAAGGTATGATCAACAACCGACCACTTGTGATTTTGATTGATTCAGGGGCTAGCCATAGTTATGTAGATCCTAGGGTGGTGGAAAGTTTGCATCTAACGAAGAGAAAACATGAGAAGTCTTGGTTAGTGCAGTTAGCCACAGGGACCAAGAGGAAGGTCACTGAATTGGTTAAGTCATGTTCAGTGGACATGAAAGGAATGAGCACTAAGGCTGAATTGAACATTCTGCCTTTAGGCTCATATGATTACTTAATTGGGATGGACTGGTTGGACCAGCACCATGCCCTTCTGGATTGTCATAATAAGAGGATCACATGTCTGGACGAAGAGGGAAATTAGGTAACAGTCCAAGGAATTCCCAGAGTCGTGGTTGTGAGGGAAATCTCAGCTATGCAGCTGAAGAAATGTTACCGGAAAGGTTGTCAATTATTTTTAGCCCGGGTGGAAGAAGCATTCCAAGATGTGATCTCAAATTTGGAAGACCACAGGGTACTCAAAGAGTTTGAGGACGTGTTTCAGGAGGTGCCTAGACTACCTCCGAAGAGGGACATTGACTTTTCTATAAATCTGATGCCTGGAGCAGCTCCAGTTTCGAAAGCTCCTTATAGGATGAGCACACCAGAGCTGAAAGAGTTGCAATTGCAGCTCGAAGAGCTATTAAAGAAAGGATACATTCGTCCCAGCATGTCACCGTGGGGAGCCCCAGTCCTATTTGTGAAGAAGAAAGATGGGACGATGAGGCTGTGCATCGACTTTCGGCAGTTGAATAAAGTCACTATCAAGAACAAATATCCCCTGCCAAGGATTGATGATCTTTTTGATCAGTTGAAGGATGCGAAAGTATTTTCGAAAATAGATCTTCGATCTGGATATCATCGAGTGAGGATAAAAGATGAAGACATCAGCAAGACCGCCTTTAGAACAAGGTATGGTCACTATGAGTTTACAGTGGTGTCGTTTGGATTGTCCAACGCGTCTGCTATCTTCATGTGCTTAATGAATGGAGTGTTCAGAAATTATTTGGACAAGTTCATCATAGTCTTCTTGGACGATATCTTGGTATACTCCAAGACAGAGGAAGAACATGAACAACACTTGAGAATGGTGTTGTAGGTGTTGAGAGAACACCAGTTGTACGCAAAACTGAGCAAGTGCTCATTTTACCAAAAGCAGATCCATTATCTGGGACACATTATTTCTAAAGAGGGGATCGTTGTGGATCCTGAGAAGGTACAGGCCATTCAAGAGTGACCAGCGCCAAGAAATGTGACAGAAGTTAGATCCTTTATGGGTCTGGCAGGTTATTATAGGAGGTTCATAGCCGGATTTTCAAGGATAGCTCATGCTATCACTTCCTTGCAAAGGAAGGAGAAGAAGTTCCAGTGGACTGAATAATGTGAGAGCAGCTTCCATCAATTGAAGCAACTGCTCACTAGTGCTCCAATCCTGAAGATTGTTGATCCAAGTAAGGATTATGTAGTGTGCACGGATGCATGTAAGGAAGGGCTGGGAGGAGTTCTCAGCCAAGAGGGATCTGTAATTTGTTATGAATCTCGAAAGCTGAAAGAGCATGAAAAGAATTATGCCACTCATGATTTAGAGCTGGCAGTAGTTGTCCATGCATTGAGGAAATGGAGACATTACCTCATGGGCAAGAAATTCGAATTAAGGACAGACCACAATGGTCTGAAGTATTTATTTGATCAGCCAACCTTAAATGTCAGGAAAATTAGATGGCTGGAATTTATGTGCGAATATGACTTTGATATCAGGCATATCAAAGGGAAAGACAATAAAGTGGTTGATGCACTCAGCAGAAAAGTGCATGAATTACATGCTACAGCCATTATCATGTACAGAACTGAGTTGAAAGATAGAATTGTGGAGGCTGCAAGTGCTGATTTGCAGTACAAAAGACTTGTAGCAAAGCTACAGCAGCATGAGAAACCACAAACCAAGGAGAGTTATACCTTGGGAATTGATAGTTTGCTTCTGTATAAAAACAGAGTGTATGTACCTAATGACCAAGAGTTGAAGTTGTCAATTCTAAAGGAGATGCATAACATGGTTTATGCTGGACATCCTGGATATCAGAAGACTGTGGCAGCAGTCAAAAGCCATTATTTTTGGCCAGGTATGAAGAAGGAAATTGTTGAATACATCACCAGATGTATGGAATGCCAGAAGGTCAAGGCTGAGCACAGACACCCAGCAGGGTTGTTATAGCCTTTACCTATTCCTGAGTGGAAATGGGATGTGGTAACAATGGATTTTATCACAGGATTGCCCAGAACAAGCAAGCAGCATGATTCAATCATGATGGTGGTGGACAAGATTACTAAAGCTGCCCATTTTATTCCACTAAAAACCACCCATAGAGCAGCAGATGTTGCTGATATCTTTTTAAAAGAAGTTGCACGCTTGCATGGAATTCCTAAGACAATTGTGTCTAATAGGGACCTGAAATTCACTTCGAATTTCTGGAAAGGACTGTTCAAGGGATTCAAAACGAATCTGAACTTCAGTACAGCATATCATCCCGAGTCTGATGGACAGACAGAGAGAGTAAACAGAGTAATAGAAGACATGCTGAGAATGTATGTGATGGATAAACCATCCAGGTGGGAAGACTACCTGCATTTAGTAGAATTTGCCTACAATAATGGGTACCATGCATCATTGAAGATGAGCCCATTCGAAGCGCTTTATGGAAGAAAGTGCAACACTCCAGTGAGCTGGGATAATCCAGCTGACAGAGTAGTAGTTGGACCTGAACTACTCAAAGAGATGGAATATTAGATGATCAAAATCAAACAGAATTTGAAAGTTGCCCAGGACAGGTAGAAAAGTTACGCTGATAGTAACAGAACCCATAAAGAATTCAAAGTGGGTGACCATGTTTTCCTGAAAGTGAAAGCTAACAGGAGTTCCCTAAAATTGGGAAGTTGCGCCAAGTTGGCAGCAAGATTTTGTGGGCCATTTGAAATCCTGGAAAGGATTGGGCCAGTTGCATACATGTTTGCATTACCTGCATCTATGACTGTACATAATGTGTTTCACTGCTTAATAAATATGTACCTGATGCTAATCATGTTATCGATTGGACTGTGATTCAGGTGGAACCAGAAGGTGTCCTGCAAGTGCATCCTGTGCGCATATTGGACAGGAAAAACAAGAAGCTCTGAAATCGAGCTATAGGACTTGTAAAGGTCCAGTGGATCTGGTACGGTCCTGAGGACGCGACATGGGAGCATGAAGAAGTTATGCGGGAAGAGTACCCGCATCTTTTTGAAAATTTTGAAGGACACACAGAGGCAGTGTAAGTTGCACTGAGGACAGTGCAAAAATAAGGGGAGGGGGATTGTAGTGTCCCCAAGGCTGAGCCCCGTTACAGATCATGATTATATGCAATGAATTGTAAATGTGTTATAGGCTAGTGAGCCAAGTTTTGTATAAGCCAGTAGGCTTATGTGTTTGATTAGGCCAGAGAGCCTAAGGATTAAAGGCCAAGGGCATGGATTTTGTATCTGTATGTATGCAACACATCAATAAAATATAAACACCACCAGGTGCAGACCAACCATGATGAATGAGTGATGGGGGACTGAGCGTCCACAGAGTGGGCAGGGAACTAGGGGCTGGAAGGTGGGAAAGGGACTGAATGATGAACCTAGGGGCTAAGCCTAGGGGCTTAAACCTAGAAATAATATTTTATTATTGTTTCAAAAAGATATGTGCATCATATTATTTTATCCTAAGTCCTTTTGGGAGGACCCGTGATTTCCCAAGTGGTGGGAGGAAGGCGTACGGATGGAACGCATGCAGTTTCCAGGGTGACAAGTGTCAACCCTGGTGCATGCAAATAAAACAGACAAAGTAAGTCGTGAGGGGGGTTCTCAACCATTCGATCCGGCTGCCCTGAGTGAGAGCCGAGTTGGGGGGAAGCCAGTCTGCAAGAGACCCTTCGTGTAATCCTGATACAGAAAAGAAAGCCTGTGTTTTGTCCTGAAGAATCCGTGTACACCCCTGTCCCGAGCTGTGGAGTCTATGTCTATCTCTAAGAAAACCTGTGTCTCTGAGAAAACCCGTGTGCGCATTCCCTGAACGAGAAGCCTATGATGAATTGAGTGGAAGTATCTTGGTTATTCGGGAAAGTTGAGCTAGCCTGTGCGTGGAGTCCCTGTTCTGAAATCATGACCGTGAGATCATCCTGTGACTGTTGAACTGGTTTGGGGAAGTCTGTGTCTGTTTCCCCGTGGGTTGTTGTGACCACGCAGTACTGGACTACGTGAGGCTTGTTGGCTTGGGATTGACTCCCTCCAGGTGAGAGAGTGCGCAGAGGAAGGAGAGAGCTCCTGGAAGGAACCCTGTAGCTGCTACAGAGCCTGGAGACTTCCGGTCCGGTCTGTTCATGTAACCCAAGGTGAGGGAGACTGGCAACCAAAGGACTGTCTAGGTGACAGAGAAGGTGCACTCTCCTGGGGTGGAACAGGCATGTGGGGAATGAGGGTCTATGGGCAGTGAGCGTGGGAGATTCCTGGGAGAGAATTCCTTCCTTGTGATGTTTTCCCTGTAGTCTCAGCCTGAGTCTAGATTCCTTTCCTTGGGGTGGAGGTCAGTCCCAGCTCAGGGGTGACCCACTGTTGAGCTGATGAACAGTGTGGTCTAAGGTTGGGAGGTTCATGGAAGGCCTGCACTTGGTTGGTGAACTCTACAGCTGTTAAAATATAAGTATCTGAATTATGCTTTGATCATGTCTGGCATGACTGAGTTGTTTATGTATCATGTTTTCTGTTGTGTAAATGAATTACTGTTGAATGCTATGGCTTGTTTAATGGTAGTAGAAACTTATATATTTTACTCTGAGATTTAAGTGTGTTTAATCGTTTAAATGCATGTGCTTATAATTCTAGTATGAGTTATGTAAAAATCCATGTATAGAATGGTAACTGAGAGGTTTGGAAACCTCGGTAGTGAAAAGGTACACTACATCCCCACCCTGGGCCATTCCTCTGACACCAAACAAGGTGTAGCCTGGAGAGAATGAGTTTTCCCTCGAGGAGTAACTGTCTGGACCATTCCCCACCCTGGGCCATTCCTCTGACACTAAACAAAGTGTATCCTGGAAAGAATGATTCTGCCCTCGAGGAATGTTTGTCCTGCATCAACCTCCAAAACGAACGATTCTTCGAAACTGCTCACAACTGTGAACTTCGAAAGAATGACTGCCCGGCGAGGTGGACCATTCTACTTGACCACTACACAGAGTGATTGCCAAGAAGAATGATTGTCCTAGACCACTCCCCATAATGAGAAGTCATTGTCTATGATACATCAGCAATCAGTCTACCTCCCATGTTAACTACAATGGGAAGCCACTGTCCGTTAGAAATCTCAATCCACTTTTCGAACAGGAAAGCATCTATCCAATCTGGAATTTTACAAAGATAAATGATCCCTCCTAACTGGAGAGTTATTTCAATCACAAAAATAAATGTGTGCATACCTTCTTCTAGCTTAGAGTCTTCCCTTCCGGTTAGTAGAGTTATTTCCACGAGCTCTAGCTTGAGTATGCAAGTTCTTTCATCTTGAATATGGGTTTTACCAAAATGTATGCTTATCTGCTCATCTGTGGAGATATGTATTGGAGAATCACTTTCTCCTTTCTGGACTTCATCATGGATAATGTAATGCTTGTACTGTAGTCTGGAACATTGTGAAGACTTCATGTAGATCTGAACAATAGAGTATATCATAGTTGGAGAACTGGAACATATTCATGTGGTATTTATTCTGTCATCATGAGATATGATCTTCTGAGTAGTCATCTTGATGTTATAGGAAATCTTCACCACGCTTCTGCTGTGCACTGGAGGTTCTCCACCAAGTTGTCTTCTTCTTATCTGCATACAGGAGTCTCTTTCTGATATGGCTCAAAGTCTTGAGATTTCTCTTTATACTTTCTTTATTCAATTTCTCTGGAGAACATTCTTTGCTTTCATCTGATGTAGAATTCTGACTCATGGATGTTGCGGATAATATAATGACTTATATAGAGATAAGTTTGGTGTACTGGAACAATCAATCATCATAGTCTCCTCCCTCCATCTGAGAGAACCTCTGGTTCTGGATCTCGCAAT
>ML777161.1:97654-131324 GCA_009831015.1 Picea engelmannii
GGGCCTAAATGAAGGTTTTTTGAGATCAAGGTTCTCAATGATAGCCGAAGGCATGATTGAGCCCTCAAAATGAATATCCTCGACGATACCTTTCCAACGAGCTACCACACGCCTAAAACGGAGATCGTATGCAAAAGTTACGACCCCGGGAAGTTGATGCACTAACTTACCCAAACGGGGCCCACATGACTTTTGGCACTTCATCTCCTAGGGTTAGGTTTTTGGATGTCTATGACTTTTGGCATTCTCGTCTATTGTAAAAATGCCTCTAGAGCCTCATTGTAATCATCTTCTCACGGATGCGAGTAGCAGCCACATCTCTTCTCAGAGATAAGCTACCAGCGCCCTAGCTAGTTTATTTCCATTCTGTCTGTAAGCATATTTCAGTCATTTGCAAAAGTTACGACCCCGGGAAGTTGATGCACTAACTTACCCAAACGGGGCCCACATGACTTTTGGCGCTTCATCTCCTAGGGTTAGGTTTTTAGATGTCTATGACTTTTGGCATTCTCGTCTATTGTAAAAAGGCCTCTAGAGCCTCATTGTAATCATCTTCTCACGGATGATAGTAGCAGCCACATCTCTTCTCAGAGATAAGCTACCAGCGCCCTAGCTAGTTTATTTTCATTTTGTCTGTAAGCATATTTCAGTCATTTGTGATTAATGAAATAAAGTCTTATTTCCGTTGCATCTCTGCGTTTATGTGTATTTTTGTATTTCATTATGTTCCTACATAAATCCGGATCAACGATATCCAGCACTTTATTCTTAGCAAGGATGAGGTCAATCCTTGTCTTCTCATGGCATTGAAGTTAGAGGCTCCATCTAGCTTGTTCTCAGATTTCATATAGTTCGCCATGGCTTCCTTGACTTAGTCAAACCCTAGATTTGACCAGAAATCCAAACTTCACGTCTTGGCCTTCTGAGAGTACCGGGAGATGCGTTGGGCTAGGGCGCACTGATCTATCCGGAGATTAGGTCAATCTCGTCACTTGAGGTGCCTCGACAAGAGGTTTAGGGTTTCTGTAACTGTTTTTGCTGGTAACCCTAGCTGCAGTGCTTTTGGAAGCTGCTCTTGCTAGTAACCCTAGCAGCAGTTCCTCAACGAGCTCAATGTCTAGCAGTTATGTTTCCTTCCAGTGTTTTAGGCTGACTGAAGGGGTGTGGGCCCATAACCTGTTAGAATATAGAAGATGGTGTGCTCGTTTTACCATTGACGATACCCTCGTCACCCAACCACAGGCCGAAGCCTCCCTCCGAGCACCTTAACCTTGACTGAGAATTCCTCCGGAAGCAAACCCTAGGCTAGATAGCCAAACAAAGAGCAGCGCATCTCTCCCCAAGGATAGTGCAACACAAAATACTGATCAGATGTTCCAAACCCTAGCCAAGAGATATTCAAGCCAATACTGAAACTAGTTGTTGTTGCAGCTGCACCTACAACCCTCCTCCAAACCTGCGCACCAGACTGCAACTGTAGTGCGCACCAACTAGGAAAACTGCAGTCCTGAGATATGACAAATGAGAACTAGCGCCCTGTATTTATAGTAATCCTGCCAATTTGTTGGGGCCGACTTCTCCTTTTGGGTATGTGTCTGTTCAGTATATTATTATTAATTTTGGCTGACTTCTTCTCTTGGAGGCTAATAGCCTAATATAAATTATCTTCTTGAGCCGACAAGGCTTCTAGGGTTATTGGCCAACTCATTAGGGTTTCTCTTGCTTCCCGGAGTCTTTTATTCTCGTCAGGTTCACATGTGGGGGTAAATACCTCCCGCAGATACCATAATATTAATAGTAGCCACCTTCCGGTTGTAGCTAGAGAACATAAAGGGTTGTAGCCAAATAATTGGGGAGTTGGAGCTTCCCTCATGTTGTAGCCTGAGAAACTAGGGGGTTGGAGCCTCCTTCCAGTTGTAGCTGGAAAACAAAGGAAGTTGGTGCTTCCAATGAATGTAATTCTTCAAGACATATAAGAAAAATCGTTTTGTGATTTTCTCCCGATTTGGGTTTCCACATAAAACACTGGTGTACTGTGTATGTGTATGTTTGTTCATTTGTTCATTGCTTATTTACTCTACAGTTATTGGATGATAATGCTTCATTGATATAACACTTGGATTATATGGTTAAAAATGATTAGATTGCTCTATTACTGATTCACCCCCCCTCTCAGTAATCCAACATCTTCTCCCTTCTTCCTTTAGGCTTTCATGATCTTTTGTAACAAAACAAAATTAGGGGGTTTGCTAATGGATACTCTCTTTTTTCTGTTAAGGAAAATAACCTAATTATATCTTTAACTAATCTATGAACTGTGAAGTGTCATAGGGAGTTGGTTGTTGAGTAAAGTATTTGTAACTATATTTTCATATTAATATACAGTACACATTAATGATAAACTTCCTCCTCACACAGATCAGAGCTACAACAATAAGCCTCTTCACACAGACTGGAGAGCAACATGATCCAAAGAAGCACAACGCTTACACTATGAAGGAGAGAAAAGGACGCGAGATTCTTCACAAAGCTTGGAGAGAAATCCGTAGTCCTCCCTTCGCTCAAAAGATCGTAGCAGAAAGCATGCACGAGGAAGCAAAGAGAAATACGCTCAAAAGATTGAGGAGTCAGAGGTGCAGAAGGTAGAAACGTTTAAATATCTCGCGAAATTCTTCCAAATTCGTGAAAGATTACTGCAGAAGGCAGAAACGTTTAAAGAATTCAGAAAATTCTCACAAACTCGTGAAAGATTGTTGCAGAATGCAGAAAGATTTAAAGAATTCGTGAAATTCTTTCAATTCGTGAAAGATTCACGAATTTCCTGCTTTAGGAGAAACTCTTTGCAAGAACAACAAAGAACACGCTAAAGAAGCAAAGGAAGCAGATGAAGTCGTAAGATCGGTTATGCTAACAGATCTGAGGTGTTAATCAAGTTCAGAAAGGACGTGGAACACGCAGAAGAGGCAAAAGATTTTTAGTCGTTCAGATTTAGCGCAGAGGACCTATAGCCGTTAGATCCGAAAGAAAGTGCACGAGGTTTAGTCCTCTAGAGCGCACAGGAGAAAAGTTGACTTGCTAAGTCATGAAATCCCAAAATCATTGGGATCGTCCATCAAGGAGGACACATGGCGAGATCTCGACATTTCGCTGATTCGCATGGAGTAAAAGTCAGAGAACACTGTCGTCAGAATTCGCGAATCGCGAAATCACGACTCGATTTGAACCATTGGATAGAGAAAGATCGTGTGCCATTGATCTGACGTTATCGCAAAATCGGGAATCGGGAGTTGGACGAGCAGAGGAGGCTGCACTCCATACCCTGATACGCGAAATCCTGAAATCACGAAATCACTCCAACCGTTGGATTTGGAGTGACAGGTGGCGAAGATCCGGAAGCCACCGGCATTTTTTTTGGCACCGAGAGAACGAAGGTGAAGACCGGGAAAGAAGATTTCGTGAGAGAATCAGGATCGTCCCTCTCACAGGATAGGTGGCAACAGATCCAAGCACCATCAAAATTTCGGCATTTCGGAGTTTGGGGTTTGGAGAACATCGTGACGAGAGTTCAAGAGTCGTGAAATATCGATTCGCGAAATCCCAAAAGGATCTGGACCGTCAGATCATAAGAGGATCTGGACCGTCGATGCAAGGGCCATCACGATTTCGGCTACCGTGAAATCAGAGGCGAGAGTCTCGTGAACTCGCGATACGCAAAATTCTGAAATAATCTAAGTCATTGATCTCAAATCAACGAGGATCGTTGATCTTTGAAGCCAATTCGGCATTTCGGTAATTCAGAGATCAGGGAATCGAGGAGTCAGAGGAGCTCGATATCAGGGTTCGCGAAGACGCGAAACCCGAAATCCCGAATCGCGAAGTTCCGAAGTCACTGCAAAAAAAAAAAATTAGAAGACATCGTTTTACGCGCAGGAAACAGGTAAACACGAAATTTTCCAACAATTTTTTTTCCGTTTTGTTAAAATTCTTTAAAAATGACCACGTCTAGCAATTTAGGACCAACTCAAGGTCCGATTCTTCTTGGAAAGAATTATGAGTTTTGGTCTCTTCGAATGAAATCTTTCTTGCAAGCACAAGAGTGTTGGGATCCATTGGATCTTGGATATGTGGAACCAGATCCAGCAGACCTTTCCGCCATGACAAACCAACAGAGAATTGCTCAGGCAACATAGAGGAACAGAGAGAATAAAGCCAAATTTTGGATTCAAAATTCAGTGGATGACTCGATTTTCTCAAAAATCACAGGTGCCGGTATTTCAAAACAGGCTTGGGACATCCTTAAATCAGCCTACCAAGGAAATGACAAGGTCAAAACAGTCAAACTACAAACCTTGAGGACGCAATTCGAGACTTTAAGAATGACAGAGTCTGAAAATGGGGATCAGTTTATGACGAGAGTCATGGGAATCGTGAACCAGATCAGATTGACTGGTGAAGCCATCACTGATCAATGCATTGTTGAGAAAGTCTTCAGAAGTTTACCAAAGAAATTTGAAATGGTTGTTACAGCAATCCTTGAATCCAAGGATCTGTCGCGTTTTTCAACAGATGAACTAATTGGTTCCCTGGTGACACATGAGACCAGACTGCATCTCACAGATGAGTCAATCGCCAATGCCTTCAAAACTCAATTCTCCTTCAGCAGAGGGAGAGGCAGAGGAAGAGGCAGAGGTCACCAAGGACGAGGGAGTACTACAAATAACCAACACTCAAGTGGAGATAACAGACAACAGCACCAGAATCAGACTTTCCAGCCTCAAAGAGGTTGAGGGAGAAGATCAAATGACAAATCAAGCATATAATGCTATTACTGCAAAAAGTATGGGCACTATGAATCTGAATGCAGGAAGAAGCAAGCAGATCAGCTCTCGGGCAGAGCACATGTGTCAAATCATATGGGAGAAACCTCAAGAGGTATGTTTCTCTCATGCCACAAGACTGAAGAAAACCTAAAGATCTCTAATTGTTGGACACTGGTTGCAACAATCACATGACAGGTAACAAAGATTTACTTTCATGCATTGATTCTTCAATTTCATCTGATATTACACTTGGAAATGATTCCTTAGTCAAAGGTCAAGGAAAAGGAACTGTACCTATTCTTACTAAACAAAATGTAAAAAAGGATATAAACAATGTTTATCATGTTCCAGCTCTGATACCATGATAAAATGAAAAGAAAGAAGTACAGAAAAAAGAACAGAGCATAAAAACAGTTTTGAGTATATTAGGAATATAAAGAAAAAGAGTACAAATGAAAGGAGTAAAAGAGTACTAAAGAAAAGGGAAACTAGCTGAGCTAAATAGGCTCAAGCAAATCAAGAAATGATAGTATAGCTGGCCAGGACATTATATTTAACAATTAATAATTAATAGTGTTGTGTGTTGCGTTAATTTGTTTCTATTTATTTTTTTACATGGTATTAGAGTGGGTATGGGCCTTAAGGTTGAAAGGTGCTAATTTATGAAATCCGCGTTCGCTTGGAGTGAATAGTCTGCAAGAGGAATAATGTGACTTCCAAGAAATAGAAGCTGCAAGACATAGGTAAAACCCTCTTCAATACTGAAGAGCAAAGCTCACTAAAGCTGAGCCATTCTGTGGACAACGTTCCAGCTAGTCGAAATACAACGAAAGGCTAAACCGCTAAGAAGTGATAAGACGGGAGAAACAAATTAGCACATCAATATAATTTAATTGGACAGGTAAAGGTGCAGGCAAATTCTAACTCTGGTTGGAATACGGAATTGAGAAACGTGAACGTCAATTATTTTCCAATTCCATTGGACGAAATCAGTCCAATTAACATTACTACATCAATTGTACTTTACCTCCAATGTAATTTTCAATCATTTATCTAATATTCTTATATATATATTGTAGTTATTGTAGTTTTCCATCATTGTTCGTTTTCAGATGTCAACGAATTTTCCATTAACGCAGATCTTTGTGGGATTCTGTTATTCTGTCTCTTACCCTAAAATGCCACTTTCTGATCATTCAAATGGACTCATTACCTACTTGAATTTCTTGAGTGATCAATGAAAACAAAGTATCCTCGATGATTCAAAATCCTTAACATCTTGACCTGTAAGGTACTTAAACACTCCTCCCACTACTATGAAGGGGCAGGTACAACCAGCGAAATTTTGTTTGATTCCTATGTGAATTCCAGCCCCATTGTGTATTGTTTTTGCATGTCAGACAATTCCGATATTGGAATTGATATTATTGAAAGTAACGATGTTTTTATTTGTTTTTTTAATTTATATATAGTAATAGTCATACTCTAATATATAGAAAAAACAGAACACCATTACATACATACATGTAAGGAGTAATGGTATGTACTAAATGTACTAAAGGAGTAATCGGAGACAGTTGACTGAGCAACTGAACAAATATCAGTTCGGAGAGTTCAAGGCGGCTTGTCTTGAGAAATACTGCAATGGTACGGGAGCTTTCTCAACATTCATACATTTGCGTAATACTCTGAAAATAGTATAATGTTTCAATTTTTGTGGAATGGCATGTGGTTGGTCACGCCCGTTTGCCAGGATCTATTGAGATTTTCTTAAAAAAACTTAACTTTATCATAACTGTTCAGTGAACTATTTGGTGTTTAACTTTCAGTGTTTAATATAGTTATTTAGCTGTAAAAGCGAACTAGATTGTGTAAAATTTGATATCGAGTAGTTATTGAGTTATTAAAAGAAAAAGTGATTATAAATTTCAATTTATCTTGCTCAATTCGGAAAAGATAGAGACCATTTGCAAACTAAGATTTTTAGAGGGGATTTAGAGAACTCATGATTGCAAAGAAATACTTAGAAATATTCGCTTCGTTTTTCTCAACGATAAAGTTTTTTGTCTTATTACTTCCTTCATGATTGCATTGCAGAGACAAAGAAGTTTGTTTTTCTTGCTCGATAACAAACTTTCATGATTGAACGATACATATTTCTTTGAGATAGTTCATGATTGCAAAATATTTTTTTCTCGTTCATGATTGCGGAGAAATATGTGTTTATCTAATATATATTTCGTTTAAGATTAGAGAGAAATATTGTTTCTCTTTACTGAATAACACTTCAATAATTGAAGGGTACATATGTACATAAAATAGTTTAGGACGGGGATAGAAACAAATTAAAACGTCAAAATAATTTAATTGGACAGGTAAAGGTGCACTTATATTCTAACTCTGGTTGGAATACGGAATTAAGAAACGTGAACGTTAATTATTTTCCAATTCTACTAAATCAGTTCAATTAACATTACTACATCAATTGTATTTTACGGGTAATGTAATTTTTAATTATTTATCTTGGACCCTTCTTGGCCCAGAGATTTGACTGGTAAAGTTTATGAACCTGTGATTTGAACCTGTGACCTCTTAGGAGGAAACACATGTTCTTAACCATTAAGCCCACATATATATATATATATATATATATATATAGATTGGAATACGTTAATTATTTTCCAATTCTACGAAATCAGTCCAATTAACTTTACTACATCAATTGTATTTTACCGGTAATGTAATTTTCAATTATTTATCTTGGACCCCTCTAGGCCCAGCGATTTGACTGGTAAAGTTTATGAAGGTATACATACCCTATCCCCTCTAGATTTGAACCTGTAACCTCTTAGGAGAAAACACATGTTCTTAACCATTAAACCTATATATATATATATATATATATAGATCAGGTGGCAGGGAAAAAATTCATGACACATAGAGATCCTCGATCCTTGCTCCCACTTGGAAGCTTCATGATGTTCCACGACCTATGTCTACTTTCACCCCGTTCCCTCATATAAATGACTAGCCAACCCAATTCATATTATGACGTGTGATCACCGTCTGTCTTATGCTGCTATCATTCCTAATTTCCTCCTGTCCGAGCGCTAAAGGTTTAGAACCAGACATAGCACGACTCCACCCTAGCTCCAATTAGTTGGCCCACCCTTCGAGTTCTTTATTTTCTACTTCAATATTCTCACCTTGCTTGTTGTTTGAACCTGTTCTAACTCGTCCGGTTTCGCTCTCGCCTGACCCCCAAATTATCCATTGCTGTTCCCTGTGTAGCCCTCATTGTTGTTCTCATTCTTCACTCTGTCTCAACCTACCGCGAGGGGGCCACGGTCAACGTGTCCACAATTGTGGGGTGGATCTCTTGGCTCCCCAAAATCAAGTTGTTGCTGCTCAAGCGGTTGGAGTTATGAAGCTGCGCATACTCCTTTGGAAATCCAGGATGAATTGAATAGATGATGAAGTTGTTGATGAAAATAATGATTCTTGGATCCGTGATCCAGGTATTTATCGAACTCCAGCCACCCTCTACTCCAAAACTATGGATATTTTTTGGATTCTTAAAAACCTTATGAGTAAGGTTCTTGTAGAGAGAAATAAGGCTTATTAAAAATTTTCTTACAATTAAATGAAATGCAATGACAACTGGATCTGAAGGTTGACAATTTGCCAGCAAGAACGCACCCCGTGTTGGAGAAGACCAAAGGCATCCCAACCAATGGTGCCCCCTCGGAGGCATTCTTTGGTACATCTCTTTGATTTTTCATGTTTTTTCCTCTCTTTTTTTGTTTTACAATCATGGAGTTCACTAGGCTTTCATCCCACTGGCAATATTTTCCATGTTTTTTCTTCTCTTTTTTGGTTTTATAATCATGGAGGTCACTAAGCTTTGATCCGAGTGGCAATATCTTTGAGAATGATTACAGAGATATCAGTTAAACATTTAAGAGTTTAATTTGCAAACAATGTTATTTATTATTTTTTTGTATTTTCAAAATGCAAGGGATAACACAAACTGCTCTTTTGTGTAGAAAATATGGTTTGCCAAGTGACTTATGTAGAAGAATCTTTGAATGCATAACTTAAAAAAATTGCAAAAGGCAAGGGACAACACAAACTGCTCTTTTATGTAAGGAATATGGTTTCCCAAGTTGTTGATGTAGAAGAATCTTTAAATGGATAACTTAAAAAAAATGCATAACTTAACTTAAAATCTCTGCTTTGATATTTTGTAAATATGCAAATGCATTTTCTTGGTTTTTTTTAATGAATAACTTTGAATCTTTGATGGGATAATTTAAAATATCTGCTAGTATTTGATATTTTTGTAAATATGCAAATGTATTTTCTTGTTTTTTAATTTTTATGTATAAAAGTTGAATATAAAAAAATCAAATATTTTTATTATAATATTGTGTTTTGTATTTTAATTAATATGTTTAATATAATCATTTAATTATTCTGTTGTATTATTTAATATATTGTGTTGTATTATTTAATATAACTAATATAAACGTATATTAAGGCATGTTCAAATCTTTTAAGATGCAAACTTTAATTTATATTTAAGTTTTACATTCAAAAAAAGATTTTCACCTAGATATAATCATGAGTTAATATGGATCTATTAAATATCCAAAGAAATCCAATTCCTTAAAGCTTAATCTTCTTTATTATTATTATTTCATTATTTCATTTTATTATTTTTTATTTGTTGTTTTTTCAATTAAGCAATTATTTAAAAAATAATTGTAATACAAAATCGACTTATAATCTTTATTCCAGAATTAGACAAAAAAAATCCATTCATCTTCTTATGGCTTGGATTCTCTTCAATGTGTTTATTTTTCAATCTTTACGAATGTATCAATGAGTGTCTAACCA
Organism: Picea engelmannii; assembly: GCA_009831015.1. Taxonomy (NCBI): domain Eukaryota; kingdom Viridiplantae; phylum Streptophyta; class Pinopsida; order Pinales; family Pinaceae; genus Picea; species Picea engelmannii. Next base: position 107,374 of record ML777161.1, read on the forward strand.
TTCACTCCTCGCTTCAGTGGCTTGACAATGGATCTTTTGTTGATTAAGGTTGGTTGTCATTGATGTCAACCCTTGAAGAAAGCCCCGCAACACAGAGGTTTGGGTAATGGACCCAATATTGTTTGATGTAAAGATGACTCATTATTGTCTTTTCATGTTTGATAAGAAGTAAATATGGATGAACTCCAAAGTGGTCCCCCTATGGTGAAATCTCTCACGGGAAGACACTTTGCGGAGTAAGAGAACCCATGCTTAATTATGGAATAATGAAATGAAGGACAATGAATTGTCAGGTAAACTATCCTAGATGGATAGTGCTTGTCATTCCATTTCTGGTGGTATGTGGAACGTCACATAACTCCTCACGGTTAGAGAGTTATGGTCATGAGAAGTTGGAGACCCCAGGTTTGGGTAATGGACCCAAGTTTGTTTGATGGATAACGGTATGAGTTATGATATATTTTCAGATAATACTATTATGTATGGATAATACATGTCATTACATTTCTTGTGGTACGTGGAACATCACATAACTCCTCACTGTTTGAGAGTTATGGCCTTACGAAGTTGGAGGACCCTCATATGTCATCTAGAAGCCCCAAAATGTCAAAGTAGTCAAAGTGGTTTAAAAGATTTTAAAAGGTAAATAATAAAGTGAAGTAATGAGTGTATTATAATTCAAAGTGAATACAAAATAAATTATTTCAATAATAAATTTAATGGAGAAATTAGAAGTGGGTTAACCCTGAAATAAGGAAAGTGGGGCCAAGTGACCTAGAAGATATTTTTAAGGAAATTACTTGGAGAGTATAAATAAGAGGAAAAGCTCTCTCATTTTAATCACACTTGAGAATATTGAATATCTATAGGTGTCTAAGGTAACAAATGATATCTAAGCCGAAATTCTAAAGGAAGGTGAAGAAAAGAAGGCCGAAATGCAAGGAAGGATAAATTATTTTGATGGTGCTTTCTAAGGTATGTTATTCACAAGTCATCTCACCATTTTCTCTATAAATTTTTTTCTATAATGATTCAAACCGTGAAATTGCTATGCCATTGAGAAAACATATCCAAGTATATGTGGTAAAAATTTCATCTTGTGGGTCATTGTATTTTCGCTCCTCGCTTAAGCGGCTTGACAAGGGATCTTCTATTGATTAAGGTTGGTTGTCATTGATGTCAACCCTTGAAGAAAGCCCCGCAGCACAAAGGTTTGGGTAACGGACCCAATATTGTTTGATGTAAAGATGACTCATTATTGTCTTGTCATGGTTGATAAGAAGTAAATATGGATGAACTCCAAAGTGGTCCCCCTATGGTGAAATCCCTCATGGGAAGATGCTTTGCAGAGTAAGAGAACCCATGCTTAATTGTGGAATAATGAGATGAAGGACAATGACTTTGTCAGGTAAACTATCCTAGATGGATAGTGCTTGTCATTCTATTTCTGGTGGTATGTGGAACATCACATAACTCCTCACAGTTAGAGAGTTATGGCCATGATAAGTTGGAGACCCCAGGTTTGGGTAATGGATCCAAGTTTGTTTGATGGATAACGGTATGAGTTATGATATATTTTCAGATAATATTATTCTGTATGTATATTACATGTCATTATATTTCTGGTGGTATGTGGAACGTCACATAACTCCTCACTGTTTGAGATTTATGGCCTTACGAAGTTGGAGGACCCTCATATGTCATCTAGAAGCCCCAAAAGGTCAAAGTAGTCAAAGTGGTTTAAGAGATTTTAAAAGGTAAATAATAAAGTGAAGAAATGAGTGTATTATAATTCAAAGTGAATACAAAATAAACTATTTCAATAATAAATTTAATGGAGAAATTAGAAGTGGGTTAACCCTAAAATAAGGAGAGTGGGGCCAAGTGACCTAGAAGATGTTTTTAAGAAAGCTACTTGGAGAGTATAAATAAGAGGCAAAGCTCTCTCATTTTAATCACACTTGAGAATATTGAATATCTATAGGTGTCTGAGGTAACAAAGGATATCTAAGACGAAATTCTGAGGGAAGGTGAAGAAAAGAAGGCTAAAATGCTATGAAGGATAAATTCTTTTGATGGTGCTTTCTAAGGTATGTTATTTACAGGTCATCTCACCATTTTCACTATAATTATTTTTCTATAATGATTCAAACTGTGAAATTGTTATTCCATTGAGAAAACATATCCAAGTATCTATGGTAAAAAATTCAACTTGTGGGTCATTGTATTTTTGGAGTTACACTCCATGGAAAATAGGGTTTGTGGCTAGTCCTGAAACTAGTCAAAAATAGGTGTTTCGGGTAAAAACGTCATAACTTTTTCATACCAGATCCAAATTCAATGAAACCAAATGTGTTGGTTAGGGTACAGTCTATAGTATGATGTATAATAGTTTCATATCAATTTAACAAATATTCTGTGTGGGGCATTCTCTACAAGGTCTCTCTCTAGAATAAGTCAGAATTCAACAAGGTATGTCATTTTTGCTATAACTCCTTTTCTGAGAGGTTCCAAGTAGTGACACGTGGAGTAATTGCATAAAACACACTGAAGAACATTGTGTATCAGTTTTAGATCTTTATACATTACAAGTACAAAGTTATGATTATTTCAAGTTAGGGTTGTTGACTAATCCAAAACTAAGCATGTGAGACTAAAGAAAAGTTTGATGAAAATGCTAGTCTTTTGTTGTTGAAGTTAAGGAATGTTTGCAGGAATGTGATCATATACACCAAGTCTATTACAGAGCTACAAATTAGATTTGGAAGATGAAATTGATGAGGGCTTTTGGTTGAGTTACATGTTGAGTATATGGTTTAGACAAGTAGCTGATGAGTTACCACATACATGAGCTGTATAGTTGATGATTTTGGTACATATTGATGAGTAATTGACACATGATTGATACATACTTGGTACATGGTTGGATGCACTTGTTTATGGTACAGGTTGATTACAGGTTACTTGGTACAGGTTGGTGCATGGTTGATGGACTTGTTTATGGTACAGGTTGATTACAGGTTGAGGTACAGGTTGATGTATGGTTCAAATTTATTGGTACAGGTTTACAGTGGTATATCTCACAGTGACAGGTTGACAATGGTTCCATCATTCGACTTCTACGTCAGGGTGGCAGGACGGGGCAAGGACAAGTGGTTGTAGCCAGAGAACATAAGGGGTTGTAGCCAGAGAATTGGGAAGTTGGAGCTTCCCTCATATTGTAGCCTGAGAAACTAGGGGTTTGGAGCCTCCTTCCAGTTGTAGCTGGAAAACAAAGGAAGTTGGTGCTTCCAATGAATGTAATTCTTCAAGACATATAAGAAAAATCGTTCTATGATTTTCTCCCAATTTGGGTTTCCACGTAAAACACTGGTGTAGTGTGTATGTGTATGTTTGTTCATTTGTTCATTGCTTATTTACTCTGCAGTTATTGGATGATAATGCTTCATTGATATAACACTTGGATTATATGGTTAAAAATGATTAGATTGCTCTATTACTGATTCACCCCCCCTCTCAGTAATCCAACATCTTCTCCCTTCTTCCTTTAGGCTTTCACGATCTTTTGTAACAAAAAAAAATTAGGGGGTTTGCTTATGGATACTCTCTTTTTTCTGTTAAGGAAAATAACCTAATTATATCTTTAACTAATCTATGAATTGTGAAGTGTCGTAGGGAGTTGGTTGTTGAGTAAAGTATTTGTAACTATATTTTCATATTAATATACAGTACACATTAATGATAAACTTCCTCTTCACACAGATCGGAGCTACAACAATAAGCCTCTTCACACGGACTGGAGAGCAACCTAATCCAAAGAAGCACAACGCTTACACTGTGAACGAGAGAAAAGAATGCAAGATTCTTCACAAAGCTTGGAGAGAAATCTGTAGTCCGCCCTCCGCTCAAAAGATCGTAGCAGAAAGAACACACGAGGAAACAAAGAGAAATACACTCAAAAGATTGAGGAGTCAGAGTTGCAGAAGGTAGAAACGTTTAAAGATCTCACAAAATTCTTTCAAATTCATGAAAGATTACTGCAGAAGGCAGAAACATTTAAAGAATTCGAAAAATTCTCACAAACTCGTGAAAGATTGTTGCAAAATGCAGAAAGATTTAAAGAATTCGTGAAAGATTCACGAATTTCCTGCTTTAGGAGAAACTCTTTGCAATAACAACAAAGAACACGCTAAAGAAGCAAAGGAAGCAGATGAAGTCATAAGATCGGTTCTGCTAACAGATCTGAGGTGTTAATCAAGTTCAGAAAGGACGTGGAATGCGCAGAAGAGGCAAAAGATTTTTAGTCGTTCAGATTTAGCGCAAAGGACCTATAGTCGTCATATCCGGAAGAAAGTGCACGAGGTTTAGTCCTCTAGAGCGCACAGAAGAAAAGTCGGCTTGCTAAGTCACGAAATCCCAAAATCGTTGGGACCGTCCATCAAGGAGGACATGTGGTGAGATCTCGATATTTCGTTGATTTGCAAGGAGTAAAGGTTAGAGAACACTGCCGTCAGAATTCGTGAATCGCGAAATCACGACTCGAACTGAACCATTAGATAGAGAAAGATCGTGTGCCATTGATCTGACGCTATCGCGAAATTGGGAATCGGGAGTTGGACGAGTAGAGGAGACTACACTCCATACCCAATACGCGAAATCTTGAAATCATGAAATCACTCCAACCGTTGGATCTGGAGTGACATGTGGCGAAGATCTGGAAGCCACCGGCATTTTTTTTGGCACCGAGAGAACGAAGGTGAAGACCGGGAAAGAAGATTTCGTGAGAGAATCAGGACTGTCCCTCTCAGAGGACAGGTGGCAACAGATCCAAGCACCATCAAAATTTCGACATTTAGGAGTTTGGGGTTTGGAGAACTCGTGACGAGAGTTCAAGAGTCGTGAAATCCCAAAAGGATCTGGACCGTCAGATCATAAGAGAATCTGGACCGTCAATGCAAGCGCCATCGCGATTTCGACTACCATGAAACCAGAGGCAAGAGTCTCGTGAACTCGCGATACGTGAAATTCTGAAATAATCTAAGTCATTGATCTCAAATCAACGAGGATCGTTGATCTTTGAAGCCAATTCGACATTTCGGTAATTCGTAGATTGGGGAATCGAGGAGTCAGAGGAGCTCGATATCAAGGTTCGCGAAGACGCGAAACCCGAAATCCCGAATCGCGAAGTTCCGAAGTAACTACAAAAAAAAATTAGAAGACCTGGTTTTACGCGCAGGAAACAGGTAAACATGAAATTTTCCAACAATTTTTTTTTCGTTTTGTTAAAATTCTTTAAAGATGGCCATGTCTAGCAATTTAGGATCAACTCAAGGTCTGATTCTTCTTGGAAAGAATTATGAGTTTTGGTCTCTTCGAATGAAATATTTCTTGCAAGCACAAGAGTGTTGGGATCCAATGGATCTTGGATATGTGGAACTAGATCCAGCAAACCTTTCTGCCATGACAAACCAACAGAGAATTGTTCAGGCAACACAGAGGAACAGAGAGAATAAAGCCAAATTCTGGATTCAAAATTCAGTGGATGACTCGATTTTCTCAAAAATCACAGGCGTTGGTACTTCAAAACAGGCCTGAGACATCCTTAAATCATCCTACCAAGGAAATGACAAGGTCAAAACAGTCAAACTGCAGACCTTGAGGACGCAATTCGAGACTTTAAGAATAACAGAGTCTGAAAATGTGGATCAGTTTATGACCAGAGTCATGGGAATCATAAACCAAATCAGATTGACTGGTGAAGCCATCACTGATCAACGCATTGTTGAAAAAGTCTTCAGAAGTTTACCAAAGAAATTTGAAATGGTTGTTACAGCAATCCTTGAATCCAAGGATCTGTCACGTTTTTCAATAGATGAACTAATTGGTTCCCTGGTGACACATGAGACCAGACTGCATCTCACAGATGAGTCAATCGCCAATGCCTTCAAAACTCAATTCTCCTTCAGCAGAGGGAGAGGAAGAGGCAGAGGTCACCAAGGACGAGGGAGTACTACAAGTAACCAACACTCAAGTGGAGGTAACAGACAACAGCACCAGAATCAGACTTTCCAGCCTCAAAGAGGTAGAGGGAGAAGATCAAATGACAAATCAAGCATACAATGCTATTACTGCAAAAAGTATGGGCACTATGAATCTGAATGCAAGAAGAAGCAAGCAGATCAGCTCTCAGGTAGAGCACATGTGTCAAATCATATGGGAGAAACCTCAAGAGGTATATTTCTCTCATGCCACAAGACTGAAGAACAACCTAAAGATCTCTAGTTGTTGGACAGTGGTTGCAGCGATCACATGACAGGTAACAAAGATTTACTTTCATGCATTGATTCTTCAATTTCATCTGATATTACACTTGGAAATGATTCCTTAGTCAAAGTTCAAGGAAAATGAACTGTACCTATTCTTACTAAACAAAATGTAAAAAAGGACATAAACAATGTTTATCATGTTCCAGCTCTGATACCATGCTAAAATGAGAAGCAAGAAGTACAGAGAAAAGAACAGAGCAGAAAAACAATATTGAGTATATTAGGAATATAAAGAAAAAGAGTACAAATGAAAGGAGTAAATGAGTACTAAAGAAAAGGGAAACTAGCTGAGCTAAATAGGCTCAAGCAAATCAAGAAATGATAGTATAGCTGGCCAGGACAGTTGGCAATGTACAGACTGTTAAGATTACATTATATTTAACAATTAATAATGTTGTGTGTTGCGTTAATTTGTTTCTATTTATTTTTTTACATGGTATTAGAGCAGGTCTGGGCCTTAAGGTTGAAAGGTGCTAGTTTATGAAAGTCTGCAAGAGGAAGAATGTGACTTCCAAGAAATAGAAGCTGCAAGACATAGGTAAAAGCCTCTTCAATACTGAAGAGCAAAGGTCACTAAAGCTGAGCCATTATGTGGACAACGTTCCAGCTAGTCGAAATACAACGAAAGGCGAAACCGCTAAGAAGTGATAAGACTGAAGAAGGCTAGAAGCCACGAATACTTGAAGAAGTGAGAAGCTACATATTTGGGTTTCAATCGGAGACAGTTGACTGAGCAACTGAATAAATATCAGTTCGGAGAGTTCAAGGCGGCTTGTCTTGAGAAATACTGCAATGGTACGGGAGCTTTCTCAACATTCATACTTTTGCGCAATATTTAGTATTTAATGAAATTTTTCCATCCATGGCCGGGGAACGATTCTCGTGGACGCTAATACTCTGAAAATAGTATAATGTTTCAATTTTTGTGGAATGGCCGGTGAAGATACTTCTAAAATATTGAGATTTTCTTAAAAAAACTTAACTTTATCATAACTGTTCAGTGAACTATTTGGTCATATGGAAAGCAGATTGTTTAACTTTCAGTATTTAATATAGTTATTTAGCTGTAAAAGCGAACTAGATTGTGTAAAATTTGATATCGAGTAGTTATTGAGTTATTAAAAGAAAAACTGATTATATAAATTTCAATCTCTAGTATAAATATTGTTTTTATTTTATTTTTTTTTAATAATGGAAGTAAATGGTATAAATTTCAATTTATCTTGCTCAATTCGGAAAAGATAGAGACCATTTGCAAACTAAGATTTTTAGAGGGGATCTCGTTTCTTAATATAATAAGAAAGATTACTCAAATCGGATTATGTTGATTTAGAGAACTCATGATTGCAAAGAAATACTTAGAATATTCGCTTCGTTTTTCTCAAGATAAAGTTTTTTTTCTTATTACTTCCTTCATGATTGGATTGCAGAGACAAAGAAGTTTGTTTTTCTTGCTCGATAACAAACTTTCATGATTGAAAGATACATATTTCTTTGAGATAGTTCATGGTTGCAAAATATTTTTTTCTCGTTCATGATTGCGGAGAAATATGTGTTTATCTAATATATATTTCGTTTATGATGACAGAAAGAAATATTGTTTCTCTTTACTGAATAACACTTCAATAATTGAAGGGTACATATGTACATAAAATGGTTTAGGACGGGGATAGAAACAAATTAAAACGTCAAAATAATTTAATTGGACAGGTAAAGGTGCAAGTAGATTCTAGCTCTGGTTGGAATACGGAATTAAGAAACGTGAACGTTAATTGTTTTCCAATTCCACGAAATCAGTCCAATTAACATTACTACATCAATTGTATTTTACAGGCAATGTAATTTTCAATCATTTATCTTTTATACATATATATTTATATATTTATACTATTTCGTTAGTTAATTGGAAAAACTCTGAGTTTTTTACAAAATCTGGTTTACTAGTTAATGGATTTTTTCAAGCTCTATTCCATCCATATATATATATATATATATATATATATATATATTCGCCATTGTAGTTGTTCATCATTGATGGTTTTCAGATGCCACCAATAAACTTGTTAAAGCTGAACTGTCTCGTGAAGAGACCAGTTTTCCATTAAAGCAGATTTTTGTGGGATTCTGTTATTTTGTCTCTTAACCTAAAATGTCACTTTCTTATCATTCAAATCTCTTAACCTAAAATGTCACTTTCTTATCATTCAAATAGATTTATTATCTATTTGAAAATTCTGGTTTACCCAAGAAATCATCCTCGAAATGAATCATCCTCGAAATGAAATGAAGGGAAGCGTCCTATTAATTTTCCGGCTAGCTCTATTATATATATAGTTGGTCGTTTTAAGATGACACCAATAGACATGTTAAAGAACTGTCTCATCAGGAGACGAGTTTTCCATTAACGCATATCTTTGTGGGATTCTGTTATTCTGTCTCTCACCCTAAAAATGCCACTCTTTGGATTTTGTGGGATTCTGTTATTCTGTTTCTTATCATTCAAATGGACTCATTACCTACTTGAATCTCTTGAGTGTTCAATGAAAACAAAGTATCTCGATGATTCGAAATCCTTAACATCCTAACCTGTAAGGTACTTAAACACTCCTCCCAATACTATGAAGGGGCAGTTACAACCAGCGAAATTTTGTTTGATTCCTATGTGGGCGAGGATTAGCTCCATTTACCACTTTAATCTATTTTCCCGGTGGCTCCATTTATCGGCATTTTTCGATCTTTGTTCGTAAAGGTTTACCCAGAACCCGTGCACTTCGGCTCCTGCAATGGTTTATTCCTCCCTGCTACGTATTCATTGTAGTGCGTGTTTTCCTGACAATGTTTTTCATCACTCGTTCTGTCTGGTTCGTTGAGTGATCAGAAGGAAACTTCAATTAACGAAAAGTTTAGTATAAAAAAATTTCAAAAACTTAATAAAGAATTTAGTATAAATTTATTATATGATTAAAAACTCTGGATTAATTTTATAAAACATAAAAATTTATTTTATAGATAGGCATACTCTAATAAATAGAAAAAACACCATTACATGCATACATGTAAGTGGTAATGGTATATATTATAATTAATGTGTTATAATAAAATTTCTATATTAAATATGTAATTAATGTGTTATAATAAAATTTATATATTAAATATGTAATTAATGTTTACAGCGGGATCAGGTGGCAGGGAGGAAATTCATGACACATAGGGATCCTCGATCCTTGCTCCCACTTGGTAGCTTCATGATGTTCCACGACCTATGTCTATTTTCACCCTGTTCCCTCATATAAATGACTAGCCAACCCAATTCATGTTATGCCGTGTGATCATCGTCTGTCTTATGTTGCTATCAGTCCTCTTGTCTGATGATAAAGGTTTAGAACTTGTTGACGTCCTTATACACACTTGCAAACGTGAGCTAAGTCTGGCTCACTTAGTGTGTCCTTGGAGGCACAATGCCTAGGTTCACAGCCCACGTTGTCACTTTGACCGGAACCTCTTCTGTCTAGGCTTACTCCTAGGGAAGCCAAGGGGGGTAGACCCTAGTTACTAGATAGGATTTAGTGTTTAAGTTCTAGGAGTTGATTTTAATTTGTTAAGGTTTGGGGGGAGTCTAACCTATGACGCAAAAGCAGTATTGCAAGATGCAAGGGTTATTATGTCAAGCAAGCATTTCCCTAGGTCAACTAAGACTAGTGCCTAAGGTTGGGCAAGGGGTCAACTAGATGTTAGGGTGTTTCGTTACAATAGAATTACAAGTTACTTACAAAAGAATAATTAATCCTAAAGAATACTAGATACAAGTACTTACAATAAAGAAATGCTAAGATACAATGGTACAATGATTGCAAGCTAACCAACTTTTAAATGTATGTGCGGGATTAAAGCATTATCATCATCAACACGTTTAGTTCATCATCAACATTCACAAGGATACTTAGAAGATCTAGAGATTAAAGCACAAGTATTCCACAAAGATCAAGATATTTGAAACTTTTAGTTGTTCAACCCACAAAGTATTATTAGATGATTAAGCCCAAGGTTTGATAACTTAATGAGTTAAGGGTTTCTTAAGATTGTAAAGTTTTAGTTACCCTTATTAAGTATTTCACCAAAAACCTCCTCCCCCGATTGCCAAATACTTGTTGGATGCTCAAGAAGTGAGGCAACGAGGCCTACCCTAGCTGTCACAGTCAGCCCAAAGAATTGAGTTTTTACAGAAAGAACATTCATTTGTGTCGTGAGACTGTCCCCAGCCTATCACCTTTCGTTTCCCTCCTCAATCCTTGTTTTAGATGGTGAAGATGGTGGTTTTAGGTACCCTATTAAGTCTATTAAGTTAATATATCAATTAGGTAGACTTTTAGGTGTGTTTTAGAGTGTTTTGACAATTTTAAGATGCCTTAAAAGTGTGATTTATTGCCAAGGCCGAAACTCACTTCAGTTTATTAAGTGTGTTATTTAAACTTATGAATGAATAGCATTAACACATGTGAAACATTGAAGGATAGCTGAAATAAAAATTTAGTTTATCACCATGCACTAGATCATTAACATATGTAGTTTGTTATGAAAGAAAACTTAAACCAAGGGCAAGAACAACTTGCCAACAAGAGATAAAAGATTATCACACTTATCTTATGTTCGTTAAGAGCATTAAGATCGAAGCATTAAGTGTGATAAAGAAAAGGAAGATTTAAGCATATGCCTACACTATCAACTTATCCAACAAGCATTAACTTCAAGTGTGTTGGCAAATGGCCTTAAGATGTTTAAAGAATGAAAAGGGAAAACCATTTACTAAGCTATTGAAGCATTAAGCATTTAGTGTGTTTGATTTAAGCATGTAAAAAGAGATAAGTCTTGATATAGCTTTAGCATGCAAGTAAATCCAACTAAGTTGATTATGCCCAATAGGCTTAAACTAAGGATTAGTATGTGTGAGATCTAGGTCTAGAATATTTTAATCAACTTGAGCATAAAAGATCAACAACACATATTAAAACCCTAGCCTTACTATTAGGGGTATTCCTCTCCCAAAAGGTAGGCAATTATTAGATATTAAGCTTAGAAACAACTTGGAAAAGAGAGAAAGATAAGCAAGAAAGGACAAGATAAAGAAACATGTAAGCAACTCAACAAGACAAACCACTAACCCCCACGTCCTAGGTTTGGAAGATTCCCAACATCAACCAAACCCCACGTCCTAGCTCAAGGCAATGCCAAAAATTTAAAGAAAGAAAAAATTTGCAATTACCCTAAGCTACCCCAGGCTCACACGTGGGAGGAGGTCGTACCACTCCTTCTCTCAAGCCAATAAGTCACTAAATCAGCAAGAAAACAAGTAGATCTATGCACAAGAAGCCCTAAAACTTGAAGAAAAAGGTTGAGAAATAGCTACCAACTTGTATGAGGGTCTTGGAGTGTTGTGTGGACGTTTTTGGGTAGCCTAACCCCCTCAACCGGATCTGAAAACTGCAAAAACCAGCAAGCTATGCTTGCTGGAAAAGCTACACACAACAATACAAGTGAAGAAAAACTTTTTCTTTTTAGGGCAAAAATTTTTCACATAAAATTTTGATGAAAAATTTAGATTTAAATGACCATTTCACTATGTTAAGCTAGCTGAAATATGTATGGAATGAGAGCATAAAGAGAAAGAGTAATATGAGAGAAAAGTGAAGAGTTTGTGTGTGTTTCAAGGGAGGACTCTTCCTTGAGGCATTCACAATGAAACCCTTGAAGCCAAACCTGTAGGATCTAACACAATGGCATGCATACAATAGATAATATGGATGATTAAGCTAACAAGATGAAATACTTGCACCCTATATAGCTAATCAACATATAAAGATCTGCAAGAATACTCTTTGTAAGATCTACCCAAATAAAATACTTTACCCAAGATCTACCTATGCCATCATCATATCAAACCAAAACAAGATTACCTCATGTGTTGCAAGAACAAAAATACTTGTTGCTCTTCCAAAAATCCTCCAAAGCTTTTCCTTTATTATTACTCAAGAAAATGGATCTTGGAGAAATATTTGCTCCAAAACCCTAAGAGCCAAAAGAATGGAAGATGGAACAAGAAGAGAGAGAGAGAGAGAGAGAGAGAGAGAGAGAGAAATCAAGTAGCATAACAATAGTTCAAGATATGGCGAGTTGGGAGTGAGGAGAGGGATCTATTTATACTTGGAGAGGAAAACTCACCCCTCTTGGATCAATTCCAAGTGTCCACCACCAAGCACAAGATGAGATCCCAAGGGTAGGGCACACCATATAGGGTTTCAAGCTTAGATCTAGGGTGTAGATGAGTGTGGAATTGTTGGGATCAAGCAAAAGGGTAGTGGGAGGCTTAGGGATAAGTGCCAAGTGAGTGGAGAGGGTTAAATAATTTTTAAAAAACATATTTTAGAATTTTCCAAGTGGGGGGGTCGTAACTCCTCAAGGAGGGCGCACCACTTGGAGGAAAGGCAAAGAAAGGGAGGTAATAAAAGAGGCGAGTGGAGTAGATACACTCTAGGAAGTGATGTGGGGGGGTAAAGGGATACAAACCACATGGGAGGGGGGTGGGGCACACATCCCACATCAAGTTACAATGTTGTGCTAGCTAGGGGGGCATAACTTCCCTTAGGGGGCGTCACATTTGAGTGGGGTTAGTGGGTGAGGTGTGTGAAAAGGTTAGGAAAGGTTGGGATGGGTAGGATTAGGCTAGGAGTCACCTCTCTTATCTTTTTTCCACCTTTTATCATCTTTTTAACTCATTATTACAAAATTACATTTTTTCCATGTTTGGACTTTAGCAATTAAAATTGTTGTTTTTGACTAACTGACACTCCGGGTGGACAAACCCATAGCAAAAGTTGTCTGACTGAGCTGAAACTTGGTCCATGGGTGTAGGGGGTGCTATTCCATTTTGTTTGAGCACAAATACCCCAATCAAAAGTCCAAGGACCTAGTTTTTATAATTTTTGCTCAAAAATAATTAATTACTTTCCAAACTTAGGAAAATTTAATATTCAAATGCATTTTCTTGTTTTTTAATTTTTATGTATAGAATTTTAATATAAAAAAATCAAATAATTTTATTATAATATTGTTTTTTATATTTTAATTAATATCTTTAATATAATCATGGACCATTATTGTGTTGTATTATTTAATATAACCAACATAAACTCATATTAAAGCAGGATCAAATGTAAACTTTAATTTTTCATCAAGTTTTACATTAAAAAAAGATTTTCATCTAAAATAATATAATCATGGGAAAAGATGTGTATCAAATATTCAGAAAAATCCAATTTCTTAAAGTGTAATCTTTTATTATTATTATTATTTTTTTATTTTTTATTTGTTATTTTTTCAATTAAACAATTATTTTTTAAATAATTGTAATACAAGATCGACTTATAATCTTTATTCCAGAGTTTGACAAAAAATTTATGTTCATCTGCTTGTGGCTTGCATTCTCTTCAATGTGTTTATTTTTCAATCTTTAGGGATGTATCAATGAGTGACTAAGCATTCGCTCCTCGCTTCAGCGGCTTGACAAGGGATCTTCTCCCTTCTTCCTTTAAGCTTTCACGATCTTATGTAACAATTTTTTTTAAATACTCTCTTTCTTTTGTTAATGAAAATAACCTAATTATATTTTTAACTAATCAGTGAAATGTTATAGGGAGTTGGTCATTCATTAAAGAATTTATATCTATATTTTCAAATTAATATACAATACATATTAATAATGTTGTGTGGGGGTGTTGTGTGTTGTATCAATTTGTTTCTACTTGTTCTATTACATGGTATTAGAGCGGGTCCAGGGATAAGGAAGGTTGAAAGGTGCTAGAAATAGAAAATATAAGAGAAGGCATATTGCACACAACACACTTCAATTTGTCTTTCATAGACAAATGGAGGTTACATATATAGCATCCAGATCATCGACTCCTAGCAATCTAGATCCTAAGAAAGTGGATTTGATTAGCTAAAACTAGTTAACCTAGAAACTCACAGTTACAACAGTTGTAAGCATTATCTCATAGTTAACCTAGAAACTCACAGTTACAACAGCTGTAAGCATTATCTCTAACACCCTCTCTTAATGCTTACATTACAAATATTACAATCACAAATTACAAAACATAACAAAAGGTTACAACACAAATTTTGTCATGTCTGTCTCACTGGTCCTCATACGCAGTTACACCCATCTCTGAACTTCATAGACACACTCTTTCTCTTCATCATCTTCAAGCTACCAATTCATCCAACACAAATAAAACCGCTTCCGACCATCTTTGAAGTATATATAGGATTGATGATTCTAAACTACCCTGAAGAATAGTCTCGACACTGAAACATTCAGTAATTGATCTTACAAAATGACATTTTTATACACACTCAACAACACAATGATAACATGTAATTGATGATCTTGGAGAACCGAAATACAACAAGAATCAAAATCTATTAACAGACTTTTAGGCATACTCAAACTAGTTTTGTGTTCTTATATGGCGTCGAAGTTCCTCAAGAACCACTAGCCTGAATGACATCACTATGTTCTATATTTTGTTTTGCATCATTTAATTTTAATTCTTCACAATTCAGTACAAAAAATAAAATCACAATAACACTTTGTACACCACGAATTACAGTTCTTCTTTGATTGGGAGGAAGGGTCGCAGTGCTCGATGGAATAAGGAAGAGTAGCAACAAATATCTCATTCAATCATTGGTGGCTCCTCTAATTTTTCCGATTATGGATCAATGGGTGGCATTCTTAGCAGTAACGGAGATATTCAATTACAAATAAAAAAATAGCGCCCATACCAACATACCGATCTCTCTTCAGTGTGGCGTTTCTTTGATGGCAGATCATCACTGATCTTCTCTATTCAGCATTGTAATGGAAGGCCACATTTCCTCCATGGAATCCTCCACACACTTGTTTTCAGCAGTTTTCTTTTCGCCCACGCAACAGTTATACAATTATACAATAGATATCTCACAAATCTCACTCCAGTAATTCCTCACACAAACAATATATCCTTCAACAATTCATGTAGTTGTCGGATACATGAGAAAGAATACTACAGCGTCTCAAATGGATGGTGTTTTCTAATGAACGATCGACTGTGATCTTAGCTCCCAAATCACACAAAAAATTAATAAAACACACAGCTACAAACTATCTACTCCTACAGCGGATAAACTCACATCTCTATCATTCTCATTGGCCCTCCCTCGAGGGAGCTAGGCCAAGACCTGCTCTGATACCAAAATAGAAAATATGAGAGAAGACATATTGCACACAACACACTTCAATTTGTCTTTCATAGACAAATGGAGGTTACATATGTAGCATCCAGATACTCTTAGCAATCTAGATCTTAAGAAAGTAGATCTGATTAGCTAAACATAGTTAACCTAGAAACTCACAGTTATAACAATTGTAAGCATTATCTCATAGTTAACCTAAAAACTCACAATTACAACAGTTGTAAGCATTATCTCTAACAACTAGTTTATAAGATCCATGAATCACCTTGAAGCGAATAGTCTAAAAGAGTAAAATGTGGCTTCCAATAAATTGAATTAGAAGCTTCAAGACATAGTGACCTTTGCTCTTCAATTCTGAAGAGCAAAGGTCACTAGCGTTGAGCCATTTTGTGGACAACGTTCTCGAAATACAACGAAAGGCGAAACCGCTAAGAAGTGATAAGACGGGAAAAGGCTAGAATACTTGAAGAAGTGAGAAGCTACATATTTCGTTTATGATCGTAGAGAGAAATATTTGTTTCTCTTTACTGAATAACACTTCAATAATTGAAGGGTACATATGTACATAAATTGGTTTTGGACTGGGATAGAAACAAATTAAAACATCAAAATAATTTAATTGGACAGGTAAAGGTGCAGGCAAATTCTAACTCTGGTTGGAATACGGAATTGAGAAACGTGAACGTCAATTATTTTCCAATTCCATTGGACGAAATCAGTCCAATTAACATTACTACATCAATTGTACTTTATCGCCAAAGTAATTTTCAATCATTTATCTAATATTCTTATATATATATTTTACTATTCCGCAATTGTAGTTATTGTAGTTTTCCATCATTGTTCGTTTTCAGATGTCAACGAATTTTCCATTAACGCAGATCTTTGTGGGATTCTGTTATTCTGTCTCTTACCCTAAAATGCCACTTTCTGATCATTCAAATGGACTCATTACCTACTTGAATTTCTTGAGTGATCAATGAAAACAAAATATCCTCGATGATTCGAAATCCTTAACATCTTGACCTGTAAGGTACTTAAACACTCCTCCCACTACTGTGAAGGGGCAGGTACAACCAGCAAAATTTTGTTTGATTCCTATGTGAATTCCAGCCCCATTGTGTATTGTTTTTGCATGTCAGACAATTCCGATATTGGAATTGATATTATTGAAAGTAACGATGTTTTTATTTGTTTTTTTAATTTATAAATAGTCATAGTCATACTCTAATATATAGAAAAAACATAACACCATTACATACATACATGTAAGGAGTAATGGTATGTACTAAATGTATAATAAAATTTATATATTAAATATGTAATTAAGGTTTACACATCCGGTTCGCTTGGTAGGGAGGAAATTCAGGAATACATGTAAGGGGGGTAATGGTATGTACTATAATTTAGTGTATAATAAAATTTATATATTAAATATGTAATTAAGGTTTACACATCTGGTTCGCTTGGTAGGGAGGAAATTCATGACACGGGGGCTTGAATTCACGACACATAGGGGGGCTTGATCTGTTAGAATTGTCAATGCGGAAAACACAATTCACATATGATAATTAACAATCATACATATAAGAAACACAGGGATTTCAAGTGGTTCACCTAAATGTTGGGCTACGTCCACCAAGCATAGGCATCGGTTGTCTTATTATTCAGATCATGGAGATTACAGCAGACTAACAAGTTCTCACTCTATCTCTCTCTCTTTGCCTCTACGGGCTTACATGTATTTATATACATTTACAAGAAACTGATTATTAAATGCAATCCCTATCCATATTCTAACTTGGTCTATTTGGTTGCAACCAACGCATAATAATAGGATCCAAATCCACCCTTTGAGGAATTCGTTGTCACCAAATCCCAACAATCTCCACCTTGAAAATAATTAACCTGATACCTTGCTCCTTCCTTTTATTCATCACCTTTTCTGCAAGCCAAGAGAAGCCAAGCACCACTGCAACTTCTCTAAAACCAATTTCATGATCTCGCTTGTGTCACTTGCATGAGTTTGGATTTCCTGAGGGATCACTCCACCTCCAACATGTCTTCCACAACTGTGTTGTGAGACATATTTAGTGATAGATCTCCTCATATCCAAAATACCTGTAAAATATACATTACAATTATCACAGACTATCCCAGTGTAACCATTATAGGTAACATTTGTGCTTCTCAATCACTGAAGAACCCATTTCACTGCAACACCTGAATCTGTCATGTATCTGACAACATCATTAGCATGTGAAACTTCTGGTCTTAACCATTTCATCACATACAACAGACCTCCTATTGAACTTACATGAGACATAAACTTTTCTTCTTTATAGACAAGACCTATGCTTGAAGAAAACTTATAATGGAAAGCAAGAGGGATAAAGACTGGTTTTACAATATTCATACTAAACTCCAACCACAGCTTACCATTACCATCTTTGTATACTTCCATGCCCATAATTTGTTTTATTGCTCCTTGATCCCTCATCTGAATTGTCATGTCCACCTGAGTCATTTTCTTACTAATTTTATCCATGCTTCGGCTTGCATCGAGCATATCATCAACAAATAACATCAAGACTGTGAATGTACTATAAAGTGTATAGTCATTCCTACCCTTTGAAAAATTATGACTCACTATGAAGGATTCAAACCTCTTGTATATTTTCCTAGGTACAAATAGGCCATACAATGAATTATCTAGCATGCAAACAAATTTACCGTTGCGATCTTGAATCAACCCTTTTGGTTGTTCCATACATACTATATCCCTATCAACGATGACCTTGTGAGAAGTAGGATCCCACACACAACATCTCTTTATACCACCATCATAACTTGCAGAGATATAAAACAAGCATGAAGTCAGAAACAAAGATTTTAAGTCTGGAAATGATTTATCGCTTACCAGTACTTGCAATTCTTTCTTGCTCTTATGAGCTTGATGCTTCTGCCATAAACAAGAAGATACATCTGTCATTTCAGATGCTACTTCATTACTCCCTTCCAGCTTATAAAGGTTATCAACCTTTGTTGCCTTCATCACTACTAAACTACCTTTCGACAATGTGAGTGCTCCACCTTGACCTGTATACTTATATCCACAAGAATCCAACACTCCCAATGAAATCAAATTTTATTTAAGCTCGGGTACATATCTAACATCCGTTAATTCCCTAACAATACCATCGAACATCCTGATCCTAATACTGCCAACCCCAACAGTTTAACAGGGAATACCATTGCCCATAAACACTACACCCTCATCAACAGATTGGCAAGAAATGAACAAATTTCTATGTGGGCACATGTGGTGGGAAGCACCTGAATCTCTCTGTCATTCTTCTTGATATTGTAAATTATTAGAAATGGATAAAACTTAATCAGTCATACCTAAATTTGTTACAGCCAAATTTGCTTCCTTTGTAGAGTTTTCCTCAGATTCCTTTATTTTCCAGCAATCTATCTTGAGATGTCATGTTTTTCCAGAGTACCAGCATTTTGATTTACCCTTTCTGTGTCTTGACTTAGATCGAGAAAAACTTCTCTCATTCTTCTCTTTAGTTCGACCTCTAACCAACATCGTCTCTGAAGTTGAGGTTTCTTGATTAGATTTTCTCCTCATCTCCTCAACCAAAAACGCTCCCACAACAAAGTTATAATCTAAAACATTTGTTGAGCTAAAGCTAATAGAGTTGACTAGATTATCCCAAGACTCAAGAAACGAACACAATAGTGTAATAGCCTTATCTTCATCTTTGAATTTAACTTCCATACTAGTCAATTGAACTATAAGGGTATTGAAGGTATTTAAATAGTCAGCAACTTTTGTACCTTCTTTCATCCACAAACTGTATAATTGTCTTTTCAAGTATATTATGCTCGTCAAGGACTTTGTCATATATATACTTTCCAACTTGATCCATAAGCCTGATGTTGTATCCTCTCCTACGATATTAAACAGAACATAATCCGCTAGACATAAATGAATAGTACTAAGAGCTTTTGCATCTAAATATTCCCATTCCTCATTCATCATGGTTGTTGGTTTCTTTGACTTGCCTGGCAATGCTTTTTGCAACCCTTGTTGTACCAGTAAATCCCGCATCTTGAGCTTCCAGAGTTCAAAGTTGTTTTTACTACTGAACTTTTCAACTTCAAAACTTCGAACTCTGCATCTTAGCCATTAGCACAAAAAATCTCCTAATATCCCTAAGGCCCTTTAAAAAATAATGTGAAAGAATAATGGTTTAAGTTCCACAAGGTTTAATAAAAAAAAAAAACCTTTTTACTAACCCCAACTTTTACCTTTTACTTAATCCTTTTAAACTTTTCACTCCATAAAAAACCTTTTTAAAAGCACATCCACCCACTTGACTTTTTAATTAAAAAATACTTTTTGTTTTTAATTAACTCCTCCACCTTCTTTACTTGTTTTAAACATTTACCTCACTGCAAAGTCAAGCACAATAAGACAAAGTCGATCCACCTTAAACTTTTCCAAATAAAGTACATGCGAATATTATCTTAAGGAGTCATCACCGCACCTCTCGATACACCTAGAGTGCGGTGATCTTAAAGAGTCAACGCATTGTACCTCCGGTGGGACCTATGATGATTTTGAACTCAATGCACCTCACACATATTTCACTGTTGCGGCTCCTCCGATAATTTGAGGCTCCTCCAACCAGCTCTGATACCACTTGTTAGAATTGTCAATGCGGAAAACACAATTCACATATGATACTTAACAATCACACAGATAAGAAACACAAGGATTTCACGTGGTTCACCCAAACGTTGGGCTACGTCCACCAAGATAGGCATTAGTTGTCTTATTATTCAGATCATGGAGATTACATCAGACTAACAAGTTCTCACTGTGTCTCTCTCCTTCGCCTCTACGGGCTTACATGTATTTATATACATTTACAAGAAACTGATTAGTAAATGCAATCCCTATCCATATTCTAACTTGGTCTATTTGGTTGTAACCAACGCAGAATAATAGGATCATGTTGGCAGCCAATTCACATTTTTCCACTGTCTTATAAGCTGCCTACACCAATGTTTTGCAAACATCAATTTTTCACCGCAATTCTCAAATAAACGACATTTTTATTTTTTGCGCCATTTGCACACTTGTCTTCGTTTTTGTTTTCACGACTGTAAGCATGAAAACTTGGTCTTTCGAAGTCACATTAAAATCATTATTGAATTGTCGTTATCCTTCTTGTCGATATGCTTATTGCGCTTACATTTTACTTATCATTATACAGTTGGCAAGACCTTTTGATCTGCACTCATTTGACATTCTTTGATTGATCATGCAATTTCGTTCCATGAGTAATTGAGGTTGTGATGCATTGACATTTGGATCTACTTGTTATTTGATCAATTCACTTTGCACATTGGCTGCATAAAAGCACATAGGTGTTATGGTTAAACCCTTGATATATATCTTTTAATATGACACCTAGTTCATGTGATCAAACGCATTGGCACATTGGTTAAACTCTTGGGATTGGTTTCGATTTGTATGTTGGTTTTAAATCTATGGCATAATGTTTGATTGCGCGCATGGTTTATCCACTTACCAAAGGTTTCAATGGATTGATTGAAATGGAATAGTTATAACACATGTGCGTTGTGATTTGTATAGTTGAAAGCATCGACGGTTGTACCTTGGCAATAACTATTATGCATGGCCAGTGAATAGCTTCACCACCTTCGCACGATGGCATTAATGCCTATCCCTTATCCCTGTTTCACCTCTGTTAGCTCGGGTAACCCTTCGTGCACTCTGCTCCTGTGTATGCTATGATTCAAACCCTGGACTTACTGTGTGCTCTTCTCCATGGCACCGGTGGTGTGAATTGAGCTGAACGGTAGCCAAGCCTTGCTACTGTTCGACAATGCACGGAAAGGCTTAGAGTATAGCGGTTGGCTCACCTTTGTACAGCGATTCGAGGGTTTTAATCTATTTGTCGCACAGCAGTTTGCCCTGACTTTTGATGGCTGTAGAGCCAAGGTGGGTGACATTCAGTTGGAAATCAGTGAAGAGTTCATTAGCTCTGCCACCGGGTTACCATCCATGGGCCAGCGTTGGCTTAAAAACTCTAAAGTGGAGGAGGTTCCATGGCCACTAATGTTCGTCTCACGAAAGGTCACATCCTGTGACAGAGGTATGTCGATTTCTACACTTAAACCATGATGGCATGATCTCTTGATGGTGGTCAAACAATTCGCGACCTGTGAGGGTCGATACGGACTATTTTTCCTTTATCACCTTCGACTGTTAATGAATTTTATGGGTTACCCATTGAATATGCCTTTTTACTTCCAGCGTAGCCTTTATAAAATGTCAAAAAGGTTTAAAAGAGAAAAGGCCGATAGTAGCCTGTTCCACCATGGCCTAATCAGACTCATCATTGTTCATCACTTGAATCTCCACGGTGATAGCTGGCAATCTTTTATTTCTCAGAATGGTTTTGATGATACACAGCCTGTCCAAATTGACAAGCCTGTGGTTAATGAAACCAAGGTCGAGCCACCCGTGCCCTTCCATGTCCTACTGCCCTCTCCTAAACCTTCGGTCGACCCCGATATTGACTTACCCGACGTTTTAGCAAACAAGGTTGAGGCTATTAAAAAGCCTGTAAGCAAAAAGGCCAAGGCAAACCCTGTTGTTGATGGCAAAGGTAAAAAGAACGCTCGGCTTATCTCAAGAATGGCTAGGAATAAACCTAAACCTAGTGTTGATCAGAAGCCGATAGTCCTTAGTGAGGATTCAGACTCTGACATCGAACGCTTCCTAGCTAGTGAGTACCCTTACTCACAGGGTCTGTGCTCCGAGCCTCCCAATGACTTTGTTTCTAATCTACCCCCTTGCCTAAGGAACAATCCCAGTTATCCAGGGATCAAGCTATCTAACGAAACCCTCGGAAATGTAACCAAACCCTCACCTGCATTTTTGAAGCTCGAACAGTCGTCATGTGACCAATGTGATATGTGGTTGGAACGATACTATATAGACGTTCCCTTACTTCAATCGAAAATCAAAGCATTGGAAAACCAAGTTGCAGTGTTGACCAGCCAAAGGGACAAGTTTCAAGCAAATGATAGGAAGCAAAAAACCACGGGTTCCATCGTATTCAGGAATGTTGAATCGGCTACAGCCGTTGTCAACTCCAAAATGTCATGATCAAGCTGTCTTCTCGTCATCCAGGTATGAATTTAGGTATCAATTTCGTTTTGTGAATTCCTCGGATTAATATAATGATTTGAGTTTGGTTTTCAAATAGCTCTGCCTATCATTTGAAATGGCTCTGTCATAATGTTGTCCATCCTGTACATTGTTTTCGCTTTGCTAAAATTAAATGAAGTTTTGATTTGGATACACGATTTGCTCATTCACAGTTTAGCGATTGATTGGTTTTCGTTGGATTTGATTCGATTGTTTGTTGGTATGTGTTAACGAAATCGATGGTTTGCTTTCGATTGGATTTGTTTGTATCTAATCTGAACAGGAGGTTTTCATGCTAAATTAAGAGCACGGTCATGTTTTGGTTTGGTATGATTTAGTTATGGTTAGTTTGTATGTTGTGATTTTGGAACGACTTCATGAGTTTGAATTGACGTGATGTAATCTTCTAAATTAGGAATACAACTTTGATTGACTCTAATTTGGAAAGAACGACTCTATTTCGTATGAAAACGATATTCTCATTTAAGCCTGTGCAAAAGATATTTACACCTGAATCATGGAGCGGTTTTTGATTCACAATGACTATGTTAAACTCCAACTATTCGATTTGCTCTTGTCTTGATTGGATTGTTGTGTATCTTCAGTTAGTATGATCGATTTTATGAGTTGTATTCGTATCAAAAATAGACTTGATTGCAGCTCTGTTGATTTTAATTTTCAAACGAGTTTGTTAACTCAGATCGACTTATGTTATTTATGTCAAATTTGTATGAGGAAATTCGGGTAATAGTCGTTTTAAAATGAATTCAATAAATGATTTCGTGAATGATTTTTTCTGCCCCAATTTGCAATAACAAATGATCGGACAACTCTTACGAACCCTGTTATCAATTGATTGATCTCGTTATGATTTCGTTTATGACAATTTACGCACCAGTTTTGATTTGATTCTCTCATGGCATAGATCGTTTGTTATGTTGGATTACTGAGAGGGGGGGTGAATCAGTAATAACGTAATTATAATCCTTTTTCTTCAAATGTTATATCAATGTAGAATTATTATCCAATAATGAGCAGTAATAAATAAACAATCACACACATGCACAATACACCAG
>ML777161.1:133688-151043 GCA_009831015.1 Picea engelmannii
TGATTATAGACTACTTTAGCTATCATAGTCTATTGCAGAATGATATGATTTAATTAATGTTTTATCCATATCTGATTTCTTTCATTACTTAAAAATACAGCAATTACTTTGTTTCAGTTAATGAATCACAGATTTCTCTTCTTTGTTAATTGAATCATTTCGTATAGATCTTTGCATACAGGTTTATCTAACTGTGAAGATTTATAAATCATAAGATTGTTGTAATTTTTATGTCTTGTTTGTCCTGTAATCATATTCGAAGAGCACTGCAGCTTATCGTTTACGACAAGCTTCTGGATAATTCGGTGCGGGTTTCCTCCTTCCGATCAGCTAAGACAATCATTACATACAGGACAAACCTGGGGCGTTTTTCCAGGTCAGTTTGTGATTTACTTGTTAGTATAATATTAGTAGTTTAGTTAGATATATGTTTAGTTTAGATTTGTAGTTATAGTTAGTATATTAGTTGTTTAATTTAGTTAGTTTTTGTTTTATTTCTTGTTCATAAAATTATAAAATCAACAAAAAAATATATCCCTCTGTCTTAGGGCAGAATATACATGAGTTTTTCAAGTTTTATTTAAATCTGTAAATTATAGATATTGTACATTTTGTGAATAAGATTTATTTCAGTTAGTAGTTAGAACATTTGATTTGTAGTTAGAGTTAGTATAGTATTAGATAGTAGATTGTATATATATAGAATAGTTAGATTAGTTTATTAGTTTGTTTTAATAGTTATTTTTAGTTAGATTAGTTAGTTTAGAGTAGTTTTCTCTTTTTTGTTTTCTTAGGACCTTAGATCGGCTAACGGAGCCGCTAAACCCATCAGGGTGGTTCATCCCAAACGGCTTGGGTTATTAGACAACCCCGGACCGGTTCCACTCTTCCAGTTGACGGACGGTCAATTTCGCCCGTCAACAGATCCAAATCCACCATTTGAGGAATTCGTTGTCACCAAATCCCAACACGATCCATGCCTCTACTTGGCAATTACTGCTAGTACTGACATCTCACGACATTAGCCTAGCTCCAATTAGTTAGCTCACCCTGAGGTTCTTTATTCCCTACCTCAGCATTCTCACCTTGTCTCTTGTTTGAACCTATTCCCCCTCGTCTAGTTTCGCTCTGGACTGACCCCCAAACTATCCATTGTTTATCCCCATGTCGCCCTCTCTGCTATTTTTATTCTTCACTTTGTATCAACATGTCATCGTCTCAGAGCTCCAATGCCGCGAGGGGGCCACCATTAGCGTGCCCACAATCGCGAGGGTGGATCTCTAGCTCACCAAACTCAAGTTGTTGTTGCTCGAACCACTGAGGTTTTTGAAGCTGCGCATACTCCTTTGGAAGTCCAGGATGAATTGGATTTAGTAGACGCTAATGCTCAGGTCCTCTGGCTCTTCTTAGATATTGAAGTTGTCGATGACAATATTTGGTTCTTGGATCCCTCATCTAGGTACCTATCGAATTCGAGTCACCCTCCACTTCAAAACTATGGATATTTACTAGATTCTTAAGACTCTTATGGGTAAAGTTCTTGTGGAGAGAAATGAGGCTCACCAAGAAATGCTCTGTTGCCAACAAGAACATATCCCTTGCTCAAGAAGACCAAGCGCATCCCCAACCAATGGCACCTCCCTCGGAGGCAACACAAACTCTCGTAATGTTAACATGTAACCTCTAATGAAAAAACACATGTTCTTAACCATTAAACTCACTCAAAATATATACATTAATATTAAAATATTAATATTAAAAAATATATTAATATATATTAAAAATTAAAAAAATATAAATATATTTTTTAATATATCAAAATATGTTTTAATAATATATTTAATATATTAATATCTCCTTCCTTACTCACTTAACCACTACACTGTTTTTAATTCAAACCAATATATCTTTTTTATATATTAAAATATTTTATAATATATTAATATTATAAAATATATTAAATTTATATATTAAAATATTTCATACATAGAAACTCTATGTAAATCCCAAACATAACACGTCCAGGAATTTAGAACATTTCCAGAGAGACTCGAACGGTAATTATTATTAGTTTACGAGCTGCTTCTGCTTTTCAAGGTATCCCATTATGATCCTCTAATCTTGTCGTGGCGTTATATCCCACTTGATCCAACCTGCCCCCTCTACATTTCTCCCCACAGCTCAGAAAGTCTTTCACTGAAATTCATTGTCTGGTACGAATCTATCCCCAATAATATTCGTAGTTGCAGCACCTCCCACGCAGAATCGATGCATAACCAGACGCGAATCGGTTTTGCAAAGTTCGAGGCCAGAATTAATGGATCATCCGTTTGACCTAGATCGTGAGAGAACTGAATTCGGCATCAGTGCTCATCAGCAAAACAGGAATAAAAATGATGATGAAGATTTCCAATTAGAAGATATGTGGAAAACAGTGCAAGGATCCCACAAGTGGAATGAAATGTTGCATCCACTTCTTCTCTCGGAAATCATTAGATATGGGGTATTCGTGTTAAGACCTGGAGCCCGGGTCAAAGTTTCATGGGCTCTGCAAATATGGTCGTAAGAGCCTGCTCGGTGAGGTAGGGATGAATAATTGTGGCTATCGAGTTACAAAATACAATTACGGCACGCCGAACATTAACGTTCCCGATTTCATAAAGAATAAGCTGGGAAGAGATAGATCTAACTGGATTGGTTACGCCGCAGTTGTTGTGGAATCCTTAGCTTTGATTTCAAAACCTTAATTTCAGCATGTTTAGCATCTACAATTTCTTTGAAATTATCCTTGGTCTTCAAAGGATCAGAAAATGTTAGCAAATTTTTTACTCTGGTGATACTCACTCTATTGATTATCTTCTCATTTTTTACATGAGCATTCCGTTTGTTGACCAGAGTTTGTAATTTCTTCATATTAACATTAGATTGAATGAAACTTTTAGCTACCATGTCCCCAGTCTCTCTGTGCCATTCCACCATATCCACAACGTTGATTTGACTAAAATTTACCTCAACAAATGTAAATATATATTGAGGACAGCTTGACACTTTAGTGACATCAGACTCCAATACCAACAAATAAATTTGTTTTTCTCTTTATTTTTTGATGCAATAAACCTAGGGACTCGAGGATCTTCTCATTCTGACTTAAAGTCTTGGATCAAATTTGCCAATTAAGCATCTTCATTTCCTGAGACGTGGAGATTTATAATAGCTCATGATTGACTCTCACTAGAAGACTCCTTTTATCCTTCAATGACAACCTTAAACGACATTGGTATAGGAGCTGACGTGATAACCAAAACAAGCTCACTTCTTGGGATGAAGCTCCTCTAATAAGAATCAACTTATTTAGAAAATTCTTCTTGTGCAGTTTCTTTGAAAAGGGCTTGAAAATTTTCTTCAAGATGATGTTCTTCCTCTTGGCTTTTCCTTCTTTTGGCATCTGACTCGCCTTGGGTTTTCCTTCTTTTGGAATATGGATCGCTTGAGCTATGTGATATTTTCTTACTGCCTTCTTGTACGGTTGAATCATCATCAACACCATACTTCAATTGAGCAACATTGGGTGCTTGACTTGATTCTTCCTTATTATTTCCCAATTTTCAACTAGTTTCAATAGGTATTATAACTTGGTCTCTTTCAGCAATAGGGTTCTCTTTTGGAGTACCCTCGATAACCTGCAATTGCAATCAACAATGCACTTCTTACAAAGTATTAGCTGAATTTTCAATTTCAGGCTTGGAATGATTCACATATGGTGCAGAATTTGTAGTTGAACATTGTTTTGAAATTATTTGATTTGGATCATATTTCCAAGCATCTTCTTTCTTCAAATCAAGGGATAAAATTGATTTAGAAATATTATCGAAGGTATACCTGTGTTTGGCAATTAGAGAGAAGACTTGATAAGGCAATGCAAAAGAAGATTTTTGTCTTTTAGAAACAAAGTGTAACCGGTAAGAGAGTTTCTTACGGAAATATTCTAATGAAAAAAGCTGGGAGGGTATATACATAGGCAAAAAGTAAGGTTCAAGTTTACAACCATACACATAAATGATAGTGTATCCTTGATATAGATACCAATCACAAGTACTCAGTTCAAGACATAACTGAAGAATTTTCTTATACTTTTCAGGCATCCGGGGAGATCATTTTCCCAAAATAAAAATACGTGCATGCAATAAAACTCAATTGGAAAACTCCATGTAATCTTTGTTTGATGTGACTATAGACAAAATAGGGGTCCATTCAGTGACTAGTAAGGGTTTGTTCAGCTCATTTTTCTTTTGGAGGAACAGATAGGAACAGATGAGAGAAAAATGTGTCTTGCAAGAATAAAAGCAGGTACATCAAATAGGATTGATAACAAAAAAAGCTTTATAATTATGAAATAAACATAACTGCTCATGAATAGATTATGTTATTAGATCAGCAATATTATACATAACTAAAGATGAACCATCTCAAGGGATCATATCATCCATAAGACAAAACATATGTTCATCGATGTGCATGTCACTTTAATTCCCTAAAATAACTAATAAAATTGTGATTACTTGCTGGTAAATTGGGGTGAAAAGGACCGAGGGTATAAGGAAGAAATTTGGGAGAGAATTATTATCTATTAAGAAACGAGAGACATCTTCCCTCTTTTCAATGAGAGTCCAATAATTGTTCTCTCTGAACCTTTACTAAAGGGTTTTGTAATAACAACATGGAAGAAATAGACTCCACGGTAATGGAAAACAGAACCCTAGTTCCATCGACTCTCATAATAGAATGGGTAGAAGAGTTGTACAACTTCGAGAAAGTTTCCACCAGGTCTAGCTCAGGAAAAGTCTTGAGGTATGAGGACGGGGATAAGTATAGTCGACCATGTAAGCAAAGGATTATTTGGGTTTTGGGTTTCCTAGCTCACCAATTCCTGTGCTTTCATCAAGACGACCTGATTTGAACGGGGTTTAAAGATATCCCCAAGTAAGTCAACCATACATTATGACTCCTTTGAATTATTATAAGAATTCTCATGGGGAAAAGGTTTCTCATCTCCTTCTAAGTGTGGAATAATAATCTTCGAGAGAAAGTTTGTGATATTTGACTTACTGGTTTAGTAGCAAGTGATTTGATTGTATTCATGAATCCTCTTTTTAACTCCTTTTATGGTTTCAACCTTCAACACAAGAACGCAAATGATATTGTAAGGTACATATGTAATATAATATGCAGAAACAAGAATATTCAACAAATATCAATGGAACAACAAAATATCGATAAGAGCAATACTAGAGATAATACTTTGATTCAAAAAGAAAGCAATGTTCACTTGCCTGTTTGAGGGGGAAACCTCCAACATAGCAGATCTCTATTACAATATTCTCAAGACAAACACTTATCATGCATCCTACTCTTATTTATACGAATTTTATATTTTAAAGAACATTCTAGAGGAATATATATCTAGAAACGGAAGCTTCTATTAGGTCTTCTTACATTGACTTGTTCACATTTCTATATATCATTCTACCTATGTGAGGGATTAGGGAGGTTAGGTACCTAACATGCCCTCCCCCTTGAAGAACATCTTTGTCCTCAAGACTTGAGATGAGGAAATTGTTGCAGAATGGTGGTCGTCTCTTAGGTGGCGTCTTCTTGAGTTGTATCTTTCCACTAAACTAACTCTTCCTTGATGGTGCACTGCCAAAGGAGACGCTTTCACTGGTCCAATATGGATTGTGGTTGCAACCAAATGGAACCTTCTTCATCCAACTCCGGGAGACTGGTTTGAGTTTGGCACTTTGTTCCAATCACTTTCTTTAAGCATGAGACATGAAAAACATGATGGATCTTAGAATGTGATGCACACGCCTGCCACCTCTCAACCCGCAGGTCGGGCGGTCCGCGTGCTCACAGAATCTTTCCTTTCCTTCTCCCACTGGCCCGAAGAACTTTAACGTCCTTCTATTTCCCTATCGGAAAATCTACACCCACAGCAATCCTCGTGGGATCCCCCTCCTTACAATCGGGAGATCAGAATTTGTGACTTCGCGAATCCAATGGTCGAGCGTAGGTCTCTCGAATCCCCGAAACCCAACAACTAGTCAACGCTGACATTTTCCTATCGGGGTTTTTCCTATCGCAATTTCGGCACTCACGATGTCGAAAAACTTGATTTACCGAACCCCGACTCCCGATATGCCGAAACTCCGACGCCCGCGCGAGTTGACTATTCAACGTCCCGTCACCTCTGTCGGGATTTTGAACTTCGCGGGATCGTGAATCCTGATGCAAATGTTTCGGGACTTCTTGCTGCGAAACCCCGAAATGATGTGCCACCTGTCCATGTTGTCGACTCCTATGGCCCCACGTTGTTCTCTTAGCCATCGGGATATCGCGTATCGCAATTTCGCGATTTCCGTTGCAATGTTACGGAGTTTCAACCCACAAACCCCCGATATGCGAATTCACGAGTAAATCTGACGGCCCTTGTGGCTCGGATCTACGGCCCTGCCCCTCCTGAACTTTGAACCCTTTTTGGGAATACTTCACCGTATCTCCCCTGCGCCTCTGTGAGATCTAACGACTCACGGGAGTTCGCGAATCCTCCTTAGAGAATTTCGACCGCCTGTCCTTCCTTTGACAATTTCTACGAATGACTAGGTGTTCCTCCATGGAACTCATCCACCTGCACGCAAACTTACGCCGCTTATTACAAAACTTCCAGTCACAGCTTCCCTGCACTGTCCTTCAACAATTTCGAAGGCCTTATCCCTCCTGAGCTTATTTCAACTCCGAGTCTTAGAAAATACTCTTGCACGTACTCCTTGTGGCAAGCTTCAAACACTCTTAAGTGGTTGAATCCCTTCGACTCTGCACACACCTGCAACAACAGTCTTTCAATACTTCTCTTAGGTTCGCAACCCTGAAGCTTCACTCAGCCTGCGCACTCCTTGCACGACTCCTTTACCCAATTGCACTTCTTATGTGAATGAGAACAAAGGTGGCCCTATATGAACCCTTTGTCAACGCACTCCTTGCGGACACTTCAACTGCACTCCTTGCAGGAACCCTTTGGCTCAGATAGAGAAACAATTTTCTTACTTCCTCTCAAACTTCAAACTCAAACATGAAATCATATACACAGCATATTAAAGCAAATGTATAACAGGAAGCAAACATTTGTGAGCATATCATTCAGCATCAATACACAGAGAACAGACACAAAACCATGAAATTGAATCAACCTCTTTCTATTAATCCAAATATATGTACATGGGTGTTCTTACACAGATCTTTGCATGCTCTTCTCTACAACGCTCATAATCTTCCATCTAACCTTACAATACACAATGAGGGTGTCTATATCCCATTCCCTCTTGTGCTCTCAAATAGTTTAATCTAGAATTAATTCTTATCTACCTGCATTAACTACTTTAAATGCCTTCTACCTACTAAGGACAAGAGCAAATTGCTCAAGGTCCATTTACATTATACAAGTGCACTTCTTCTTAATGACTCCATTTAAGATCGCACAACAACTTCAAGGTGATTTCAAAATTTACGTTGGCGCTCGTCTAGTTGTTCGTCATCTCTGCGCTGGCTCGCTTGATGTTGGCGATGCTCTTGCATCAGAATGACTAGGTAGAGCTAATTGGTAGGCCACAAGCCCCATGCACTTGAGAATGCTATAAGGACCATAAAACTTGGGAGCAAGTTTTTGATAGTGTTTATCCTTGAGTGAAGTCTACTTATAAGGTTGTAGACAAAGAAATACATGTTCCCCTTCAGCAAATTGACACTTGAAACATCCTTGATCTGCTTGTTTCTTCATGCGATTCTGATCCATGAACAAATTTTCTTTGAGGGAGTAGAGAATGGCCTCTCAGACTGTAATATTTTTTTCAACCTCTTAAACCTTTGATACACTTGGCATGTATGATAGAATCGACAGTGTCTTTTGTCTATAGAATGCTTCAAAAAGAGTCATGCAAGTAGATGTATGATAAGAGATGTTGTACCACCATTCAATTAGGAGTAACCATTGAGCCCACTGATGTTGTCGGTCGAAGGAAAAACACCACAAACATGTTTCCAAACACTTGTTTACAAATTTAGTTTGGCCATCAGTCTAGGGATGATAGGAAGTGATGAGATGCAATTGAGTTCCCTAGAACCAAAACAATTCTTGCCAAAAATTACTAGTGAAATTTGGATCTCGGTCAAATACAATATAATGAGCCATGCCATGAATTTTGAAGATATTATCCATGAAAAGTCGAGTCACTATGGATGCAATGAATGGGTGTTGAAGAGAAAAGAAATGAGTGTATTTAGAAATACACACGACTACCACCATGATGACTGAATTATTGTCTGATTTAGGTAAACCAACAATGAAATCCATAGAAATTTTGCGCCAGATAGCAGGTGGAATTGGAAGCAGTTGGAGTGTGCATGGGGCTTTGACTATTTCTCCCTTGTTTCATTGACAAACATCACATGCATCCACAAATGTGTAGACATCATATTTCATACCATCCCAAAAAAAATAATGTTTGACCCTTTCATAGGCTTTGGTAAACCCTGAATACCTAGTTGTGGGTGAAGCATGAATCTCAGCAAGCACTGTGGATTTCAGTTGTGACTTTTTTCTTAAATAAAGAGGACCTTTGTAGCAAAGCTCTTCATTTTTCCAAGAGTACCATGGATGAGCTAGAGAATGGTGTTGCAATTGTTGAATCAGGTGAGATATTTTGGGGTATTGCATCCATTCCTAACAAACAACTTGAAGCCAATATAATACAATGAAGGAGAGGGAAAAGAGGGACCCTTCTTCTTCATACTTCTTGGAAAGAGCATCAAAAACCACATTTTCTTTTCCCTTCTTGTAAATGATATCATAATCATATCCAAATAGCTTTGTCACCCATTTTTGTTGCTCCAGGGATGAAATGCGTTGTTCCAAAAAATGCTTGAGGCTTTAATTATCAGTTTTAATTTGGAAGTGTTTCCCTAGGAGATAAGGATGCCAAAGATCCACGACATGCAAAATATCCAAAATTTTCTTTTCATATATTTATTAGCCCAAATTTATTTTCTAAAATTGTTTTCTAATGAAGGCCAAAGGCCTTCCATCTTGCATGAGGATTTCCCCAATTCCTTTCCCTAAAGTGTCACATTCCAGGACGAAAGTCTTTGTGAAGTTAGGAAGGGCCAAGACTGGATTTGTGCACATAGCCTCTTTCAAGGCTTGGAAGGATTGATCAATGGTTGGATTCCAAGTGAAAGCATTATTTTTAAGGAGAGTAATGAGAGGTGCGGCAATGTTTCCATAATTCCGAACAAACTTGCGATAATACCATGTTAAACCCTAAAAACCATGCAAGATCTTAATATTTTTAGGGCAAGGCCAATCCTTCATAGCTTCAATTTTCTTAGGATCCACCTGTACACCATCCTTTCCAACAATATTACCCAGGTACTCCACTTCATAGGCTCCAAAGGCACATTTAGACTATTTGAGGAAACATTTGTGCTAAGAGAGTATATGGAGAACTTGATCCACATGGGAAAGATGGGATTCCCAAGTTTTTCTATAGATGAGAATATTAGCAAAGAAAACTAAGACAAAATGATAGAGGAATGGATGAAAGACATGATTCATGAGACTTTGGAAAGTGGAGGGAGAATTACACAGACCAAAGGGAATTACCAAGAACTCATAGTGACCCTCATGAGTTCTAAAGGCAGTCTTGGGAATATCTTCCTCTTTCATATAGATCTGGTGGTATCCAGAATGGAGATCAAGTTTAGTAAAGTATTGATCACCACTCAATTCATCTAATAGGGAATCAATAATAGGAATGGGAAATTTGTCTTTGATGGTGAGTCCGTTCAGGGAACGAAATTCGAGGCTTATGCGCCAAGTGCCTTCTTTCTTGAGTATAATGACCACAGATGAGGAACAGGGGCTAGTACTAGGACAGATAACACTAGCTTCGAGAAATTCTTGAACAATTTTCTCAATTTCATTCTTCTTGGAAAAGGGATGACAATAAGGGAGAACATTGTGGGGATGGCTACCCCAGACTAGAGGAATGGAATGGTCATGAACACCATGAGAAGGGGAAATTCCATGGGGAGTGGAAAAAATGACTTGGTGTTTGGAGAGGATAGATTGGAGGTCAGGATGCACAGAGGGTGTCTCAACTACTTGAATGGAATGGAGTTGGGCAATAATTCTCAAGTGGCCTTTTTTGAGAAACTTTTCCATTTGGTGGGAAGTGATGATCTCAAGGGAGCCTGTTGTGATTCCTTGAAACTTATGTTGTTTTACCTCATGTTGGCATTGCATGGTTAATTACTTAAAATCCATGAGAATGGGTCCTAGAGTGTGTAACCATTAAGCATTGATCAAAATATCACAACCACCCATGTTGATGGAAAACATATGAGATTTCAGGTGATACTGACCAATTGGTAGGAGCACATTTTCACAATGCCCACCACATTTCATGGAACTGCCATTGGAAATCGTGATTTGAATGTTGTTGGAAACATGGATATATCAACTGATTTCCTAGGCAATGCAATGATGAATAAAATTATGGGTGTTTCCACTATCCATGAGGATGATGACCTTCATTTTCTTAATGGAGACAATGAGCTTGAGGGTTTGGGGAGAAGAGAAGCCAGTAAGTGCATGTAGAGAAATCATAGGTTCAACTTTTGGTTGATCAGAGTGTTAGCACTAGAAGTCACCCTCCGATTGCAAAGAGGGTAAGACCAGTACCCATAAAATTTTATATGTCACGGGTTGGTTTTATATGAGGTCAATGGGTGCAGACTCAAGACAATATTGGTTTAACTCAGAAAACAGGGACTGGCATGCACAAATAGGTGAGGTCTTGATTCAAATTCAATTAGTAAGTTGAGCTTAAGTATGAGCAGGGGGGAGACTTAGCAAGAAGGATGAACGAGACTACTATGGGCATCAGGTCTTCCAGCAGCTCAAAGAGGAAAAACTCAATACTCAAGAGACATCTTGAGATCAAGCTTCAGACACTAAAATATGGTGCAAGCAACACAGTTACAGCAGCAGGATGATCAAACCTTCATCACCCTGCAACTACAACAACTCGACTGGATCTTCCATGCCTGAGCCATCCAACATAAGAGGGAAAAGAAAACACAGGAAACTGATTAAAATTGGTCGCGATGCCACTGTGATCAAACCTACATCACAACAACATAACTACCCTCAACTAGATCATCCATGCCCGAGTGTTCTAAAACAATTGTTACAGAGAAATGGAAAGGAGGTTGACTTTCATTAAATAATAAATCTCAAATATAGATACATAACCAGAAGAACCAGAGCTTCATGAAAACTTTACAATGCAAGAGCCTATCTTAACCATCGACCATAACAAAATATCAAAAATTCCTATATATACTAAAAATGTTGCAACCACCAGGAGTGTGATCGGACCACCGCATTAACGTTTTCAATCGGCGCTTGCTCTATCATATTGTGCAGGCCCCCTCATGTGAGATTCGAGCCAGGCATAGTTATGTGCTTTATAGGAAAATGTATCCATAAGGAAGATTTGGATTGATAGTCTTCCTTTACGGCCGCTCTCTACATGTTTTCCATTTATGTGGTGAGACGAGTTTTCAACCACCTCTCTCACTTTCATTAACGACCTGCATCAGGATTGAAACTTGGCTTAATGCCAAGGGGGCGACCACACGCTACTCTCGGATAGGACGCCATATAAACACGTGATTATGGGGCCACTCAAAGGCAGTTTGGGTTCACACCGCTTTTGAGCCCGCAATCCACCACCATGTATTACTTTTTCCAAACCATGGCTTCAATTGTGGGACCGCTCAAGAAAATTATCGCCCAAGCACGTTGCGTCCCCGCAATGGACTATGGTCGTCGATCTTGTGATCTTGGGCAAGGATTTACGATCAGTGGCTCAACTCTGCCCTCTTCAGATCAATGGATCAGATCTTCCCTTTTCGAATCGACGGTCGATATCTACTTCAGGACTTCGGGCTTCGTCCTTTCTCATGGCGCTATACTTCATGCAATTTTTAAATTCAGAATACCCTGGGGCTATTAATCTGGAATGCTCCTGGAATCTCCACCACTGACAAAATTTAACCTATATGTTTGTATATTAATCCCGAATGAGTTTCTCTGCATGCTACGCTCGAATGCTTCATGTGAAAACCACGAACTTGGACTACCTGCTGCCCTTGACAACTATATGTGATAACATTTGGCTCCACAGGGGATGGCATGCTCCCTGCAAGTTGTCAATAACGAGTAGTTATAGTCACCTTCTGCATTGGGCTATGGAGTCATGCTCAAAAAACATCCTTCTGAGAAATAAAAGCTGACAAGCACACTATCCTAAAAATGAAAACAAAACATGTAGACTCTAGGAGGAGCTTATTTATGTACATAAACCTAAGCTAACTAATTTTTACAAAGCGCTAGGTGAAATAAAACTTCCACCATAGCCACCCACACTGTCTGGTAATATGATCCTTCTCTTTACCATAGATAATCCACAAAAGGCTAAGAAAGTATGACAGCAAAATGAAGGCATGGCTTGGAACACTGACTATACCCACAAATGATGATAAGGTGAATAAATTTGCAAGCTCCAATGCTTTTGGAAAACACAACTCCATATATAATCCCACAGGATCACAAAATTTATAATCAGGGGAGCTCAATTGGTAAGAAATTAACTCTTGTCCTTTATTGTGGCTCACCCATCGTGTGATGTTCTCAGAGTGCACAGGTGGGTGGAGAATAGATGCAGGTTGGTTGATACCAAGTGATACCTGCTCAATTATAGGTTCTGGATAGGAGATAAACTGCCCACTAAGCTCCTCCTTTACATGTTGCTCTATGTTTTCTACGAGTCTAAGGTAGTTTATTTCCACCCAATGCTTTTCCTTACTTAATAAAGGAAAAGCATCTATAGTGTGGTATTGGAAATCTTTCATAGCACCATACACGCCTGTGAGTATTGGTGAAGTAATGCAATTTGAAAATTTCAGAAAATCTGAAATGTATGACTCCATGTATATGGCCATGGGATCATGAATAATGAGATAGAATCATGGTTGCTTTAGAATACCGGGCTACTCCTTTGTAAAATTCTCTCTGCTTGCAAATAAATTCCCTCCTTGTTCTTTTGAGACCAAATCTTGATCATCAACAGTTGTCATCTCTTCTTCATAATAATGGTCACAAGATAAAGGTGCAACATGATTTAGACCATCATAACTATGATCATCCAAGAACATACAGTTATCTATGTAATCATCCACTGGTACATGCTCAAAATGTTCTGGAAACTGATCATAAGATTGATATGCATTCCTACCCATAGAAAAATATGCAAATGTTGAAGAACCTGATTCCAACTGTGAATCATACCTACTTCCTTTTTGTTGTTCTAGATCTAATTCATATTCACTATCTTCTTGCTTAGAATTTGAAATAGATTGACAGTCTTCTTGCTCATGTACATGAAAATTTTTGATATATGCCTGCCTATGAACCCACTTTCTAGCCCTGATGTTCTCTTCGACCTCTACAACATCTTCAAAAAGATGTCTTAACGATGAATATTTCCTTTCTCTCAGGAGAAGGACAAGCTTTGGATGTTGAACCATGACATAGTACATCATGATAGCAGTCTCTGTGGGTCTGATCTCCACGGGCATACTATGATAAAAACTAAAAAACCTCATGTTGAAGACAGCCAAGGCTTCCTCTTCCCCTCTCCTCAAGGCATTAAACTCAAACCATTATTGATCAAGGGATTTGTTCTCACCCCAACACTTTAAAAAAGCATGGCATAGCTCAATCCAGGAACCAATAGAACCAACCTCCAAACATCTAAACCACACAACAACATCTCCAGATAGGGAATGTGAGAACAAACTCATGGTAACATCATCATGAACGATCTCAAACTGATCAATAAATTTCTCAAAGGCCCCCAAGTGCCTCTCATTTGTAACATGGTCCTCCCCAAAAAACCGAGGAAGATACTCAAAGAAATAAGGAGGATAGGGATGCAGGTGTTGTGGTAGCCTTAGAGGCTTAAACATCATGTCTCTAATATTAGATTAAAAACTTGTGGGATGAATATGGGATTCAACAAGAGGATGGGGAGGTTCAACAGAAACAATAGGAGGTAATGAGATCTGAGAAGGTTGTGAATCATTTTCAACCTCCTCAAGGCTACAAGGGTGATCAATTTCGAGAGGAGATGCAATACAAATCTCAATTTTATGAATAGGTAGAGGTGAAGACACAGGATTGGCATCTACAACACAAAAATAGGGCATGTCTTCTTCTTCCAAGGATGGATGAATGAAGGAAGGCTTATTTTCATCTAAATATACAAAGCAGAGGATAATCCTCTTTATCTGTGAAAGGAAAAAGATAAATGAGTTGATAAAGAAGAACAGGACTTCATGAAGAAAACTCATACACTAATACCTGGTCTTTCCCTTCGGTATGGTCATTTTTTTGTCAACAGGATCCTCCCCAGTGGATTCTATGATGATGGAGCCTCCAGGTGCAAGCTACAATCCTCAATGGTTTTGATATCTAATGCACCTTCAAAATCAGAAGCTCTTTGTCATTCTCCTAGGGAAGATATCTTCATTTTTTTCCCCGGCAATGGCACCAAAAATGTTAGCACCAGAAGTCAGCCTCCAATTGTGGAGAGGGTAAGCCCAGTACCCATCTAAGTTTATATGTCATAGGTTGGTTTTATATGAGGTCAATGGGTGCAAACTTAAGACAATATCGTTTTAACTCAGAAAATAGGGACTGGCATGCACAAATAGGTGAGGTCTTGATTCAACTTCAGTCAGTAAGTTGAGATTAAGTATGAGCAGAGGGAATACTTAGTGAGAAGGATGAACGAGACTAGTATGGGCATCAGGCCTTCCAGCAGCTCGAAGAGGAAAAACTCAATACTCAAGAGAAATCTTGAGATCAAGCTTCAGGCATTGAAATATGGTGCAAGAAACATAGTTACAGCAGTAGGATGATCAAACCTTCATCACCCTGCAACTACAACAGCTCGACTGGATCTTCCATGCCCGATCCATCCAATGTAAGAAGGAAAATACAACACAGGAAACTGATTAAAATTGGTCGCGATGCCACTATGATCAAACCTGCATCACAACAACATAACTACCCTCGACTGGATCATCCATGCCTGAGTGTTCTAACACAGTTGTTACAGAGAAATGGAAAGGAAGCTGACTTTCATTAAAAAATAAGTCTCAAATATAGATACATAACCAGAAGAACCAGAGCTTCATGAGAACTTTACAATGCAGAATCCTAGCTCAACCATCGACCATAACAAAATATCAAAACTGCCTATACATACTAAAAATGTTGCAACCACCAAGAGTGTGATCGGACCACCGCATTAACATTTTTAGTCGACACCCGCTCTATTAGATTGTGCATGCCCCCTCATGTCAAATGTGATCCAGGCACAGTTATATCCTTTATAGGAAAATTTGTCCATAAGGAAGCTTTGGATTGACAGTATACCTTTACAGCTGCTCTCTGCATGTTTTCCATTTATGTGGTGAGACGAGTTTTCAACCACCTCTCTCACTTTCATTAATGACCTGCATCGGGATTGAAATGCGGCTTAATGCCAAGGGGGTGGCCACACGCTTCTCTCAGATAGGATGCCATATAAACGCATGATTGTGGGAACACTCAAAGGTGGTTTGGGTTCACACCACTTTCGAGCCCGCAATCCACCACCTTTTGCCACATATTACTTTTTCCAAACCACGGCTTCAATTGCGAGACCGCTTAAGAAAATTATCGCCCGAGCACATCACGTCCCTACAATGGACTTTGGTCGTCAATCTTGTGATCTTGGGCGAGGATTTATGATCAGTGTCTCAAATATACCCTCTTCAGATCAATGGATCAGATCTTCTCTTTTTGAATCGATGGTCGAGATCTACTTCGGGACTTCGGGCTTCGGCCTTTCTCATGGAACTATACTTCATGCAATTTTGAAATCTTGAATACCTGGGGGTCATTAATCTGGAATGCTCTTGGAATATCCACTGCTAACAAAATTCAACCTGTATGTTTGTATTTTAAGCCCGAAATGAGTTGCTCTGCATGTTGCACTCGAACGCTTCATGTGCAGACCACCAACTTGGGTGACCTGTTTCCCTTGAAAACTATATGTGATAACACAGAGGGTGGAGTAAGAGAATTGGGTGGGGGTAGTTATTCCACTAGGGAAACTTTAGCCTCCTCGTCAGCCACATCTTGAGAAATGGCCATAAAATGTTTGTGTTCCTTACACTTGTTCCCTGGAAAATATTTTTCATCACAATTATCGAAAATACCCTTGAGTTGGCGTTCAATCATTTCTTCCTGAGTTAGTTTATGGATATTGAGAGGAGTGGCAGGAAGGGTAGGATTGGTGGTTCAAGTGTGAGGAATAAAGGAAGGTTTGTGGTTCTAGGCGGAGACAATCCATTGGGCTTCCTTGGCTCGTTGGGTATCTTCCAAACAATTTTGAGGACGAGCCATTAAGACCTGGGTACGAATTTCATCCTTGAGGCCACTGATAAAGCATTCCCTAAAGAAAGCCTCAGACATGCCCTCCATGTAGAAATCCAAATGTTCAAAGGAATATACAAAGTCTTCCACTATGCCCAATTGTTTCAAATTTCTTAGATGGATGAGATAGTGCGTATCAATGTCAAAGCATTCATAAATCTTTGCAACAAATTGTGTCTAAGTAATATACCCTTGGCTTGTATTTCTATGAAATTTCCACCATTGTCAGTGTTTGGGATCCAGATATAGGATACCATAATGAATTTTTTCCAAATCATCAATAATTCCATGCAAGGATAAATAATGTTCCATTTTAGTGACCTAGCCTATGGAATCTAAGCCATCAAATTCATTCACCTCAACTCAAGGAAGACAATGGTCACTATGAAGGGAATTGGAATGAAAGGCCATATTATGGGAAGAGTCCTCACCTTCATAGTGTGAAGGTTGTTCATAGGAGGGAGATCCATGGCACTGTTTTAACCACTGGTTGAGAGTAGTGGTGAGGGAGGCCGATTCACCCTTAACTCTTGTAAATTTGCCCATAATGTTGGCCTCAAAGATGGCCAATTTGGAATTTCTGGAACCAAGTTCTGAAGTCACTTTCTATACTTTCTCCCGGTGTTGTTTGGATTCATATTGCAGGTGAAGGATTTCTTGGTTGCAAGTGGTGGCCATTTGAGAATGAGGGG
>ML777161.1:159765-175536 GCA_009831015.1 Picea engelmannii
CAACTACAACATGGAAAAGGAAAGACATTCCACAAAATTAAAATTGTCAAATAACATTGGTCGCTAAAGAATGCAAAGAAGAAGATAAATGGTTCATAGACAGTGGGTGCTCATCTCATATGACCAGAGATCAAAGAAAATTTGTCAGCTTGAAGAAAAAGGGTGGAAATGTTGCATTTGGAGATGACTCATCTACTAAAATAATTGGAAAAGGAATTGTAAAGATTGGAAGTGAAAATGTAAAAGCAGGAAAAGTCCTATTGGTTGAAGATATGAAGCATAATCTCCTCAGTGTCAGCAAAATAGGTGATCAAGGATACACTCTTATGTTTGACTCCTGAAAATGTAAAATCAGAGAAAATAACTCATGAAGATTGGTTGCAACTGCAAAAAGAATACCGAACAACATATACATCCTAGACATGAAGAAGAGAG
Organism: Picea engelmannii; assembly: GCA_009831015.1. Classification (NCBI taxonomy): domain Eukaryota; kingdom Viridiplantae; phylum Streptophyta; class Pinopsida; order Pinales; family Pinaceae; genus Picea; species Picea engelmannii. The sequence goes on from ML777161.1 coordinate 160,201, forward strand.
AGAAGATAGAAGCCACAGAAAATGATTCCAAGGAATAAAAGGTACCAAAGACCAAAAATAAGGATGAAGTATTATTGAGTGCCACATGTTCAAGGGGAGCAGCCCCAAAATAGAGAGTTACCTTTTTCCATTAAACTCAGGGGGCGAAGCCCTACCCTTTTCTATTGATGTCAAAGGGGGAGAGAAATTGGGATCATGATGATAGGGGGAGCATGAGTGTTTCCATCAATGACAAAGGGGGATATTGTTGGAAGATTGGTTGTTGTCATTGATGTCAACCCTAGTCATGGGTTTTGGACTGCAAGATTGATGAAGGTATTTGGACATGAAGGACAATGCACATGTAGATACAAAACCCATGGATGGATAGTATACATCATGTTTTTTCTAGTGGTATGTGGCACGTCACGTGGATCGTCATGGTTGAGGAGAAATGAATTTTTGAAGATGATAAAGTGAATTGAAGAAGGAAGTACATGTAGGCCCTGAAGATAATTAAAGAACATAATTACAAAATAAGAAAGTGTCAGGTCGGCCCTAATGTTAAAAGGAAGTGACATAAATGGTATAAATAAATATCATTATACATTCATTTGATACACAAGTCGAATTTCAGAGGAAATCAAAAGTAAAGAAGGTTGAATTTCAAGGGAGGATGAAGTCTTTTGGTGATGTGTTCTAAGGTATGTTATTTTTAGGTCATCTTACCATTTTTGCTATAACTTTTTTCTAGAATGATTCAGGTGGTGAAATTGATATGGTATTGAGAAGACATATCAAGGTACCTGTGGTTAAAGTTTCATCTCTTTATTCGCTATAATTATGGAGATACACTCTGTGGAAGATAGGGTTTTTGACCAGTCCTGAAGCTAGTCAATAAACATGTGTTCTAGGTAAAACAGTCATAACTTATTCATAAAGAATCCAAATGAAGTGGGACAAATTGAATTGGAAACAGTACAGACTTTAGTGTCTTGTGTGCTATTTTCAGAATCATATGTTAAATATGGAGTGTGGGGCATTCTGTACAAGTTAGGTCTCCTGAATAAACTAGAATTGAACAAAGTCTACCATTCTCTCTATAACTTCTTTTTGGGGAGGATTCAAGGAGTGAAACTTGGAGAATTTTTAGAGACTACATTGAGTAATATTATCTATAGGATTAGAGTATTCCAAGAATTGAAGAATTGCATAAATTGAAGAAGTCTGAGGAAGCATTATCAGGTTCGATGTGATGGTTGGTTGATGGTGATGATTTAATGTAAAGTTTTATTATCTCTCATATATTCTTGGGTGGAAGGAAGGGGCAAGAATGGAGAGTTAAATCCTCTCTTGATATTGGAGGATTGTATATTCCTCTTGAAGGTTTATCTCTCCCTTTACATTTGGAAGTTGTAGCTACCTTTGGAAGTCATTACTTCCCTTGAACAATAACTATTGATTATTTCTCATATATTGTGCATGGTGTATTGTGGTGTATTGGTGTAATTCTTATACTATTGTTCATTTCTCATTGGATATAGTTGAATGGTTTAAGTATAATTTGAAAAAGGTTTTAAATTGTACTTGATACTGATTCACCCCCCTCTCAGTATCAACACTGCTCAAGTTACCTTTTCAGATACTGTCAACCTAGAATATGAGAACCATGTTATAACCATTGGACCTCATATTGAAGGAAGAACTGATACTTATCCTTCATTCTACATATTATTAAATGTTCATGAAAATATATTGCATAACTACCTAATGGATTCTGGTGCCTCGCATAATGTCATACCTAAGGTGTTGATGGATGAATTAGGGTTAGATATTACCAAACCTTACCATGATCTATATTCTTTTGACTCCAAGAAAGTCAAATGCCTGGGAGTTATCAAGGACATGGTTGTTACTCTTTCCCAATTACCTATGAAGAGTGTGGTATTGGAAGTTATTGTGGCTAACATACCTCCAAAATTTGGAATGCTTATGTCAAGATCCTAGGCGAAAAACGTACGAGGCACTCTACAGATGGATCTTAGTTATGCTACTATACATGTTTTTGGTGGAGAACATCGAAGATTATACAGGGAAGTAAGACTAGCTTATTTGGTAAGTGATCATGAAAACCCTACTAATCATCCTATATATGTTGTGGAAGATGATATTGGTTCCTCTATTTTTCATATTGGTGATCAGATGGCAGAAACATTAGTTAGGAAAACAACACCTGAAATTGGAGACAGTGCAGATAATTTTGTTTGGAAAATGTATTTTGATGGGGCCTGTTCTAGAGAAGGTTCTGGTGTTGGGATTGTTTTCATTTCCCCTACCCAAGAGGTCATTCCTATGTCATATAAACTTGAATTTGACACAACTAATAACATTAGAGAGTATGAAGCCTTGTTGTTAGGGTTGAAAGCTGCAAAAGATATGGGTATAGATAAGCTCTTTGTTCTTGGATATTCAGAACTTATTATTCACCAGATTAAGAACATATATCAAACCAAGCATCAAAGGTTGAAACTATATAGGAATGAAGTGTGGGATTATGTGGATAATTTATTTTTGGTATTCAATATTACTTTTGTGCACGAAAATTTAAATCAATAGGCTGACTCTTTGGCACTTGCAACTAGCAACTTTAAGACTCCAATGTTTCCTAATTTGAAATTTTAGGTTGAGGTTAGACACCGACCCTCAATACTAGACAATATGAAAAATTGGCAGGTCTTTAAATATGATGAGGAAATTCAAAGATTCTTAAAGACTATTGAAGAGTTTTCTAACATTTCAATAGATCAAGATAATGAAGATGATGAGGTCGAGGTACATGTTGCAGATGTTCTTCAAGACAGCGTTGTTGGGCACAAAATTATTGAATTAAAGACAAACCATTTGCCTAAAGGTTTAGTTCCAATCGAGAGGTTGTTTGACCACAATGATGTTTCCAGGAAGGTTGTTATTCAGACAGAAGAAACTGATGTAGTGGAATATGATATCAGTTCTGATACAAATCCCAGGTTGATCAAAATATCAAGAAAACTATCACAAAAATAGAGAGAGATATATGTTGAATTGATGAAGCAATATTCAGATGTATTTTCCTAGCCTTATGAAGACCTAAAAGTATTTGATACAGAGATCATATAGTACAAAATGCCTCTGAAACCTGGATCAAAACCTCTTAAGAAAAATTCTAGGTAGTTTAATCCTTTGTTGTTACCTATAATAGAAAAAGCATTGAAAAAGTTATTGGATGCCAAAATCATAATGCCACTGAGATATTTAGAGTGGGTAGCTAACCTTGTGCCTGTCAGGAAGAAGAGTGGAGAGATAAGACTCTGTGTGGACTTCAATAATTTGAACAGGTGCTCCTTAAAGGACAATTATCCATTACCAAAAATGGATTATATTTTACAGAGAGTTGTTGGGGAAAAGAGGATATCTATGTTTGATGGATACTCAAGGTACAATCAAATATCAGTAATTGAAGAGGAAAAAAATAAAACAACTTTTACCACTCCCTGGGGCACTTTCATGTATGAAAATATGCCCTTTGGATTGATGAATGCAAGAGCCACATTTCAAAGGGCTATGGACGTTGCTTTTATTGGTGAGAAAGATAGGTTTGTAGTTATTATCTTGATGACATCACTATATTTTCAGCATCTGATGAAGAGCATTTACAGCACTTGAAGCAGACTTTTGAGAAATGCAGGAGGTACTGTATATCACTAATCCTAAAAAGTCACATTTTTTCATGGAGGAAGGAAAACTTCTGGGACACATTGTTTCACCTGAAGGTATTACAATAGATCCTAAAAGGGTAAAATCTATCCAGCAGATAGACATTATGAGAAACAAGAAGTCTATTCAGTCTTTCATTGGTAAAATTAACTTTTTAAGGAGGTTTATACCTAATTTTGCAAAGATTATCAAGTACATTTCTAACATGTTAAAAAAGGATGAAGAAATCAAGTGGATACCAGAAGCTAAAGAATATTTTGAGAAGATCAAGCAGACTCTTGTTAAAGCACATGTTCTCATCAGTCCAGATTACTCCAAAGAATTCATGATTTTTTCATTTGCCTCCGAAGATACCATAGTTGTTGTTATTCTGCAAATAAATGAGCAAGGATATGAGCATCCCATCTCCTTCTTCAGCAAAACTCTCAGTGACTCTGAACTGAAATATGGCATAACGGAAAAATAGGCATATGTCTTGGTAAAGGCTTTAAAATCTTTCAGAGTATATATCATTCAATATGAGATCATTGCTTATGTGCCAAGAAGTGCAATCAAATAAATCTTAGTTCATTTTGATTGTGAAGGAAAGAGAGGAAAATGGATAACAAAAATCCCGGAGTACAACCTGACTATAAAGCCAACTCAGCTGATAAAAGGTCAAGGCCTTGCCAAATTAATGAAAGAATCAAATTGAAAAGCAATTGGGTTGTACCATCTTTCAGAAAAAGCACAAGGTTTGTCATCCCAGATTGGAGAAACTAGTTCACCGGTAGACATCAAGTATGTTTCTTCAAAATTGGATAAATTAAAGATCGGATCATTAAAATTAAAGATCAGTAAAGTATTGCATTATTGATCAGATTCTATTTTGGAAAAATCATCATGGTATCTTGTTGAGGTGTGTTGATGAAGAACAGGCTAAAAAAAAAAATTCTGATATACACCATGGTGTTTGTGGAGGTCATCACCATTGGAAAGCTATTGTTTTCAAGATTCTCAGGGCATCCTTTTACTGGTCAGTTATGTTCTCGTATATTTTTTCTCGGGTTAGATCATGTGAACCCTGTCAGAAGTTTGTTGGAAAGCAGAAACTTATGTCTCTGCCTCTGAAACCAATCATCACTCATGGACCATTCCAATAGTGGGGCTTGGACTTCATCGGGTAAATCAACCCTTCATATTCTCGACCTATAACAAGAGATACTACCAAATTATCAAGAGCTGAAGCACTTGCTAAAGATACCAGTAGGGTTTTTGAAAATAAAGAAAGTAACCTTGTAGACTCGGACCATATATCAGATATTCCAGAAGCCATGGAATCAACTAGTTCAGATGATGATCACAACTTAGGATTAAATTCTAGATACCAGATTAAACTGAGAGAACCTAAGGTTTCCATAGATCAAATAAGCCTTCACCTACTGAAGAGTTTCCAGAATTCAAGGACAAGGTTAGAAGTGATAAAGAGAAGATCAGAGAACTTCAGAGAATGGTAAAGCAATCGAAGAAGGAAAAGGATCAAGTAGAGCAATGGAGTGTCAAGCAGCAGGAAAGGATACATGGGTTCAAGAAGAAGAAAAGGGAGAAAAAAGCATTGCTCAAAGAGCTTAGAGAATCCAACATCAAACTCTATTGGCACAACATTGTACTCACCTCTAAGTTGAAATAGAGGACTACTAAATCTAGCATTGTTATCGTATCATGGTAGTCCTATGAAGGATTTGGCACAATTTTGAAGTTTTGATATTTACCAGGGAACGAGGGAATATTTACTTGTTTTTGGCTTGTGAAGTTGAACACCTCGGATACATGACTAAATCAAACCAATCCCCATTTTGTAGGATCGAATGTATTGTTGAAATAATCATTTGGGATTAAGTTGTTGAGTTGATATCTATTTTTGTAATGTAAATGCTCATTTTGAGCTAACCTCCCTAGAAGATAGATTTTGATCAGATCCTATCATTAATAGAACACTAGAAAATAGGATCTGAGATATTTTTTGGATAGTTTAAGTAGATAGAAGAAAGACTCTGTTGAGGTCGAAAAATTTGGATATTCGAGGACCTATTTTGAAACTCCTTGTAAGACATTCCTATTCTATGTGACACTTAATGGCAAAGGCATATTGATGGTTAGACTTTCTCTTTTTCTATGTTATTTTTCTCTTCATGCTTGAGATCATTTATCAAACTGCAATGCATTGTTTTCTTAATTATCAATTGATACAATGAAGAATTTGTTGTTGTGATTATTTTCAAGTTTTTTATTTCAGGCTAATGTTCTTGTTTCTTAATGATATTTTGAGATAAGAATTCTATGTGAGGTTAACAAATTGAAGACTTCATATTCTCTTTTCCTTATTTTTCTAATTTATCTATATGACTACCCTTTAACCAGTCGATGGGATATCATTTGTCCTTATTTTGAAATTCATGTTTATCTTGAAACCTTGAACCAGTTTCCAACCACCCTTTCAAAAAAACAAATCATAAAACCCTCAAAATACTATTGCAATAACATGATGATGCCCTAGCTTTCAATCTCACAGTCAAGTGAAAATTTAGGGACTAACATATTTTGGCGTCGTTTCCAGGGACGAAGAAACAAAGATATCTTCCCTGGGGAAACAACAAGATTAGATTCAAATCTTGATGGTGAACAAGATTTTGAACATCACATAAGACTGTGATTATTCACCTAGAGACTCCTATGTGGTAATTCTGGCTCCTAAAAGAGAAGGTAAAGGACCTAAAGCTCCTCTAACTTCTTCATCATCTACTAAGAGACCAGTAACCAAAAAAAATCTAGATCCAGAGCCTATTGCAGTAGTACCAGATCCTGAAAAATTATTAAGAAAATCTAAAGTTACTCCTGGATAGTCCTCTTCCTCAAAGGGAAAATTGCCTTCAAAAATTTCTCAAGGGCACAAACATCACAGTGATGTTTCTAGTAATTCCTGAAAGTGAGATCAAACCTGTCATTAGGCCTGCTACAGTTTCATTTCCTTCAACTATCTCATAATTAAATTTAAGTCAATGGAAGCTACTTGTTGAGCTCATTGAAGAGGAACATTCAAATACTTTGACTGTGGCTAAATATTTGAGAGATCACAGAAAAGATATTAAAATTTAACCAGAAACACTCTCTTCATCATTTGAATCTCTCTCCTCTGAAGAAGTTAAACCACACTATTCTTCTTTTGAAAACTCTCTTTTTCTTGGACCATCACCTGGATCTAGTCCAAAAACGAAACCCTTGTCTGCTAAAAACCAAGAGTTACTATCAATACAACTAAGTTTCCACACATAGGATACATTTTCTCTTTCTACATCACCAATATTTCTTACTCCTAAATCTTAAACACCGAAGATAAAAAAAATATGGTTGTAAATAGAATGGATGCAATTGTGGAAGCCAGATATGCACCTTTGATCCTGCCACAAGTTCTTTATTCATTTCCACCAAATGACTACATGAAATATTTTCCAAGATTCAATGGAGAAGGAGGAGTTACTTTTGAAGAGCATTTGAATTCTTTTTACATTTTTACAGACAATTTCAATGTAGAGCATCTAGATGTGTGGATGAGATTATTTGTGTATAGTTTAGATGCTGAAGCAAGAAAATGGTTCAGAAGTTTTCCACCCAATTCAATTGTTGATATTGAGGCCTTGGATGACACCTTTCTAAGATACTGGGAAGACAAGAAAGACTACCTATATTACATTACTGAATTTGGTGCTTTAAAACGGAAACAAGGTGGATCAATATATGATTTTACTAAAAGATTCAATAAAATGTACAGTAAAATTCCAGATGAAATTAAGCCTTCAGAAACATCAACTAAAATCACCTTTGCCAATGCTTTCAATGTTGAATTTTCCTTGTTTCTAAGAGAAAGAAGGTCTGCTACCGTTAGACATATGCAAGAAGTTTCTATTGAGGTAGAATCTGTTAGCGCTTTGTAAATTTCCAAGAGATTGTTAGGAAGAAGAAATCCACGAGAGGTAACTTTATCCAACTGCTTTCGAAGCTAGGATCTAGCCCTTCCAACTTCAGAGAGGGATCTCTCTATATGATTTAGCTATGTTTCAAATTTTAAATATTAGGCTAGGTAAATAAATAGGTTGGTTTTGTTGTCGTAGTGTTTGTCGAGTTGGTTGAGACAGTCTACACATCCATTGGGCTATGGGGTATGTGTCTTGAATAAAATATGAAATCCAAACCAGAAACACAAAGGAAAACTTTCACAGGGTGAGATAATATAATCACTGGATTCTTTAGTAGCATAAATGAGGAATAGCAGAAAAGATGAGAAAGACAATTACAACAAAGAAGCAATTAAGAATTTCTTTATTATAAAATGAGAAGATAAACACTTAAATATTTTGAGTCGGAAACAGGGTATATGAGATAAATCCTGCAACTTTCGTTACTTCTAAAGATTAGATTTAGAAAACAGTATGATAACAAAGTAAGAATAACATTTAACTTAGAAAGAACAACATCACCAGTGAATACACGCAAGAATCCTAGAAAAGTGCCTCTTTGTATTAATGGAAGATCTCTTCAAAAATATTACAGTCTGATAGCTTTAGGGTGTGAAGATCAACAACCCTCAATACTTCGAAAGATGAAGTATTTATAACTCAAAATTACAAACGATCCTGTCATTAATGACCAGGACGTGATAAATCTATTTTTAGCCTAACTAACTTAACAAATTTCCTAAATCTAGGAACTGCTTGATGATGTGGTGTAACTGCATGCTAATTTCTAGGTGGGTCGTTGATGAAGCCTCTGCACGACCTCATCTGACTTGACAAATGACTGGGCTGGGATAGCTCATCTGCTACTCGATTAGATCACAGAGTTCCTCCCATCGAAGATGACTAGGCATGTTGACTTTGAGTAGCCTTGGATACACTTCATCCATTTCTGTGTACTTGGCGAAGGTGGGTTTGGTGACGAATATGTATCGAATCTCATGTTGAATATTGATGTCCCACTGAAGTGCATCTAGAAATTCCTTGCTAGTGATGCTGCCTTGAATTCCTGCAAACTTTGAACTATCCTTAGCCACATCGGCCAGTCTCTTCTTATAGTCTGGGAGTGTCATAAATTTGTCATTGATTACCTTCAGACCAGGAATACCTTTCTTCTGTAGAGCCTCAATCTTACTAAAGAATATTTGTACCCTTAGGTCCATGGCTTGAACCTTTTCTTCCAGCTGAAGCATTAATCCTCTCTTGGTCAAAACTCTTTTGAACTCAAGGATGGTCTCTGTTCTGTCTTCAATTTTCAGCTCTTCCAGTTCCTCCCTGGTCTTGGAATTTAGGAACTTGATGATCTCGTTCACCTGTGTTGGCATCTCTCCCAATTCTGATATGATCTTCTCAATGGCTTGTTTGCTTCTCTGCACCAATTCATTCTTCTCAAACATGATCTGTATCATGGGCCATATCTCATTCATGGACTTGGTGATGTCTGTCCATACACTTTCTTTAACCTCGGCCAAAGTCTTTCCTGCCATTGTTTTCTTCCGGAGCTGTTGTAACTCTTGTTTGAGATGATCTATCACCTACTTTTCCTTGGAGAGGCTGATCTGAAAGGACGATTTGAGTTCCTGAAGGTTCTCAATCTCCTTTTTGAGCCTGTTGATCTCTGTTTCCTATAGGTTCATCTTTTCCATAGACTTAGCCAGGTCGGTTGTCTTTTCCAGGGATGTTAATGGAGTAGCAGATGGGAATTCTGTCACTGATGTTGTGCTCACTCCCGAAATTGGAATGGCACTCAATGGAATGACTTCCATTGGCTTCAGTTTCTCTTTCTATTTTACTAGCTTCTCCATCTCGGCTTCCATTTCCTTTAGCTATGCATTCTGCTCCATGAGTAGCTTGAGCATTTCATCTTTCTCTCCTTCTTTATCTGCTATTTCCTTCACCTGCGAATCCTCTGTGGGTGGGAGTTTCAATTGTTTCCTTAAGGAATCTATGTCAACATTCTTCTTTTTAATCATCTCCTCGGCTTCTTTCACGTTCAAAGGATTGTAACCAATCTTGAGGACCAGTTCCTCCAAAGTCTTGATCCTGTTGTCCTTGGCAAAGGACGATATCTTCTCCAACTTTAGTTATGTTTGAACGTTGTTCAGGGATACTTGCAATTTGGACGCAGTAGTGGAAGCATTCGCCAGCGTATAAAAGACCATTTCCCCTGTCTGCTTGTGCAGATCTAGCTGATCGGTCGGATGCACATCCTTCATCTGGAATTCGAAGGTGGCCCTTTTGTAATCATTGATCACCTTTGGATCTGGCACCTGTTCCTGGAGGAATGCCATATGCATTCTTCCCTTATCAGTGTCGAATGCCTATAGCAGCCTATGTTTTGCAGTCAACGTTTGCTTCCACAACTGGGCGCAAGTGCTACTGGTCAAGGTCTGGTTTCTTTTCTTGATCAGCTCATATTTTTCAAAGATACTCAGCTTCAGCCCTACCTTGCTTGGTTGGGTGGTCGACGGAGAATCTGTAGATTTCTTCGGCAATGTTGAGGTTATGACATGTTGGAGGCTTGCACCTAAGGGTGGTCTATCAACCTTGGTCACTGAAGTAGACAGGGATTCTTTTTCCCCAGTCGGGCCAGGAACTAAAATAGTCTTAGGCCTCTTGGTATGCAGTTGGAATTCTTCTGATGATACCTCAATGACAGGTGGAGACAAGTCCTTCCTAGGCCTTTTCTCTTTCGGGACCTGTGGTGTGGTTGTTTGTGACACAGTGGCCGGGGGATCCTACTGTTCTACTTCGACCAATGTGTTAGGTTCCCATACTGTCTAGTTTGCAAATTTCTCAACTTCAGACCTAGATTCATGGACATATGGGATGTTCTTGTTTTTCACCCTCATCTCGAAGATGATCCCACATGGATCGTAATTCCATGGGAAGCTCATGAAGAATTTCATTTCCTTCAGCAATCTGTTTGCTTCTTCCCCAATGCCATGATTGTTGCAGATGAAGGAGCCAATATGCCCTTTGATTTTGAGTTGTTTATTTTTCTTCAGTGACACAAAATGGATATCATCGTAATTTATTATCTACCTCATATATTCCAAAGAAAAAATTTCTGACAGGCAGGTACTTGGGCAACTTATACGGTGCCAACTCGCAGTCGTATACTCTGATATCAGTGTAATATTGGTACAAATACCAATCCCCCATCTTGGTGTGAACCAAAAGATGCAGGATCCTCTGAACTTCATCATTTATCCGAGGCTCGGGTCTGCCGCTAAGCATACTCACCACCAAGTGGTAGAATTGATCGATGAACTCCTTGAAACTGAAATCTATGGAGTTGTGCTTGAGCAAGGAGTCCCATGCTGTCACTGCCTTGGGTCTACCATCTCCATCCATATTCTGCCTAGAAAAGACAAATTTGTCTGCTTGGAAGAAAACGAACAAATACACCAATATGGAAGAGTACCGAAACATGCCCTCCGTGGTGAAATTAACAAACTGTTCGTGAATATTATTCACCAGAAACGTGCTGAAGTTGAACTGGGTAGTGGGCTTCTCATCGGTAGAGAAGATGGATAAAAATCCCAGAATGGGTTCATCTACCCACTGATCTGAATAGTATCCCATCAAGGCGCACAGGGATGAGATGATCTGGTTTCCTTTGGTCAAAAAGATTGAAGAAGGATAAGGGGGATTTGTGGATGGAAATTGAGCGGATGGTGGGAGGAAAAGCTCAAATATTTGAGCTCTTTGGGGGAAGGTCATCTTCTGGTATAATTCTGTGAGAATTTCCAGGTTGAATGGTGACGCAGAGTCATCTCGGGGGACTTATATCATTTGGTCGATGGATTCGAGCATGATGAGGAACAAGATTTCTCCAGACAAGGAAACAACAGCTCATTGCTCAGGAATGTAGTGGGCTTGGCACTTGAGGGCAAACTCTAGAAAAGGGTGAATCTGAGGGAAGAGATAAAGGGGTAAGTTGGACTTCCAGAGTCTGATTTCGTCACTCTGGTCTAGGAAAACTTCCTTGAGCCATGACTGAAGGTCTGCGAAATCAAAATCGCACTTTGTATCTGCGATTAAGCGTTCTTTGTCGGCCAGTGGGATCTTGTCAAGGTCGACAAGAGGCGGGAGAAACAGATTCTCCTCTCCTTCTGCTTGTTTGGACTTTGGCACCATTACTGCAACGGTACCTACAAGAAAAACAATGTTAGCGGGGTGGTTGTTGGTGGGGGCAACTGACTGTAACGGAGGAGAAAACGGTGTAAATTTCTCTGGTGCGATGAGTGGGTAAATGGTGAAAATAGGAAGAAAAAAGGGTAGTTTTGAGTAAATGGGTGTCCGTTGGATGCGAGAGACAGGTCAGCTGGTTAACAGATAGGTCATCCAGTAACAAATGGCCAACAGATCACTTAGAATGTGAGATGGCAGGTGACGGTGACTGAAGGATACAGATGAGTGACGTGGCGGCTACCGATTGGGGTAAAGGTCATAGTGAGGGGCTTGCCACGAGCGAATGGGGGGGAGGGAACTGACAACAGTTATGGGATGTGACTATTTCAGGAAAGGTGGATGATGACATCAGGGGGTGATGAAGGTGTGTCAGTCCATAGGAGGCGATGGGACTTGGGACCGATAGATTGATGCCACATATAAACAGAGGCCCACCAGAGAAAAGATCCCATTCCGGACCCACCCCCCTCAGTTAAAGGCAGATCAGTCAGGGGGGATTTGAAAAACATCTTGAGTCGTTGATCTGTGTCTTGCTTCTGGGTCGTAGATCTATGCGCGTTGTTTATCACACATTCCAGACCCCCCCCTCCATTAAAGGAAGAACGGACGGGGGGGTCCGGAATCCAATGTTGACCATAGATCCGCATGCTTAAACCTGAGTTGTCTAGATGTGCATGGGTCTTGTCAACAATTCCGGACCCCCCCCCCTTGGTTAAAGATAGAACGATCGGGGGGGGGGTCCGAAAAACTCTGTTCACTGTAGATCTGCCTGCCTTCATCTGGACCATTGATAGATGAGCGGAGCATAAGTGAGGGCACAGAAAATACATGCACCGAGAGACTTAGGATAAGTGCATTTCACAGGTTTTCCAAGTCTTTTCCATGTCTACACCACCAAGGGGTTAGTCAAACAACATTTTAGGTATCCAAATCATGGTGTAACATTGATCATCAAGCTGGTTTTATTGAAATAAAGACACCAGCCTATACTCTAACCTGGTTTTCTATGACAATTAACCCAGACTAAACTGTTGGGTTAAGAATTTACTCTACCCTGGGGCTATCTAACCAAGATTAGACAGTCTGGCTAGATTTATTCACTAATCTAACCTACACACTTTGGCTAAGATTAAATGGTTTATCCAAACTTATTCACTAACCCTATCAACATCAATTTAAAGAGAACTTGGCCATGCTTGAAAGGTATGGACCAAGTTACTATTATTGCATGGAGCTCTTATTGAAATTCGTTTATGCCCTCTTTTCTTTTCTTTCTTTTTTCTTTTTCTTTTTCTTTCCTTTTTCTTTTTTCTTTTTCTTTCCTTTTTCAAATTATTTGCAGAATGAAAAATCATTTGTCAACAAACACTAGAGACAGATAATATTCCAGTCACCAGTTGATCCTATAACTTATAGGGTGATAACAGCGGCTCCACCTGGGGATGGTACTTTCCCTGTGAAGTGCCAAGAATCCTGGCTCTTTCTGTTTTGAAAATTTTTTCCTAGTAGCCTTCGTTGATTGATTAGTTTTATTTTCAAAAAAAAAATGGAAGAACATAGGTCTGCGGCTTAGGGCCTTCTCTTTGGGCTTCAACCAACTGACTTATGTTATTCACTCAGAAAATGCAGGTGAAAAATAAAAATGGTATGTACAAAGGTGAGTCAAACTCGAGTCTCTACTGAGGTGGCACATAATGCTTCAACATTCTGCCATTTACAGGTCCTCCTGGTAGATCTGTCCCATCAGCATTGTTTAGCAAGAAAGTGTTGTTTCCCCTAAATGCTTGAATCATGTATGGTCCTCTCCACATACTGTCAAATTTTCCATGCTTTCCCTTGTCTTCATTTCTGGCATCCCATCTCAGCACCAAATCTCCTAGATCAAAATCATCTTCCTTGATTCTTTTGTCAAAAATCTTCTTGATGTTATCTTGGACTACCTGAGTCTTGTTGAAGACTTCTTCTCTAGGCTGTTGCAAATGGATTATCTGGTTGATCCTTCTCTGTGAGTCATTTGGCTCGGCTTGTATGTCTTGAAGCAAATTCATGACAGGGACTCCTAAGGAAGTGGGGAAAATTGCTTATGTGCCATAGACCAGCTAATATGGTGACATACTGATTAACCTTTTGGTGGTTAGTCGGTTAGCCCATAATGCGAACACCAACTTGTTATGCCACGATTTATTGTTTTCCTGCAACGTCTTCTTGATGATGTTCACCAAGGTTTTGTTTGAAGATTCCGCCAGCCCATTCCTCTGAGGGTAGTAAGCTGTGGAATGTCCCAAACCAATGTGATACTTGTTGCAGAAATCTATGAGTTTCTTCGACCGAAATGTTAGAAAAACAGGACCGCGAAGCAATAAAATAAAACAAATGCAGAAACAAAACATAGAAGACACACAATACAAGAGAGACATAGATTTACGTGGTTCACCTAGTGTGGGCTATGTCCACCAGAGAAACTACCAGGTCCTTCCTTTATTATTATCCAGCAAATGAAGGGATACAACCTACAACAAAACCCGTTGTAACTTCCTCTTCTTTCTCTCATAGTCTCCTCTCTCAGAATACAATATTCACCATCATCCATAGCCGCAATACATTTCCCTCATAAAAGAGGGTTGCCTTCTAGGGAAAAAAACCCTAACATAATCTCTATCGTTAGATCTGCGACCTTATAATGAACGATCCAGAATTACAATGAAATTACAATATACTTTTACAAGGTAATTTTTGCTTCGGGGGCTTTGCCTCCGAACCCCCGCTGGGGGCCCACTTTCCCCCAGACCCCCCAGCCGGGGGGATAGCCCCCCCGGAACCCGCAAAGGGGGTACCCCCCCTCTGCAGTCCCCTGCGTGGAAGAGCGTACATACTTCTGGGGTGTAAATACTTCATGGGGTATAAACACAGCTGAAAGTAAAAGACCTATAAATCAGGAAGATAATCAGGCTCCACAACCAACAATCTCCCACTTGGAGACTGATCTCAACAACTCCATCGCTACTGTATATGCTGGACTCTAAACCTTCTTGGACCTGGCAAATTTCTCATTTTCATATTCATTCTTGAAGACCAATTGAAATTGAGCAAGAACTCAGTTTCTCTCTGGTCACTCCCTTTGTTAACATGTCTGCAGGATTCTGGCTAGTGTGTATCTTTTCCAGCTTCAATTGTCCATATTCCAAGGCGGATCGTATGAAGTGGTACCTCAAATATATATGCTTAGTCTTCGAATGGAAGGCTGAGTTATTTGCAAGGTGAATGGCACTCTGACTATCACAGTACAACTTGTTGTTCTCCTGCTTCTTTCCCAATTCCTCCATAAACCTTTGTAACCAAATCATCTCTTTACTAGCCT
>ML777161.1:222841-242583 GCA_009831015.1 Picea engelmannii
CACAGTCCAAGGTCGTTGTTGTTGAAACACAGAGTTGTTGTACAATCCGAGGTCGCAGATGCTGAAACACAGAGTTGTTGTACAGTCTGAGGTCGCAAATGCTGAAACACAGAGTTGTTACACAGTCCGGAGTCGCAGATGCTAAAACACAGAGTTGTTACACAGTCCAGAGCTACAGATTCTGAAACATAGAGGAAACCACTAGGACCAACGATGTTGAAACACAAAGGAAGTCGTTACAGTCAGCGGTCAACAAAGCACCAACCATCGCTCCCACATAAGAATGCCGACACAATCAAGAGCGCAATTCACGTGGCTGAAACAACCTGCAAATTGCGATGCTGAAACAGTATCAACAACAACGAGAAGAAGTTGTTACACCAGTCGTAACAGCAATACCTCATCCATCTCCTGTAATAGCATTCGGTTGTGCGAGACTAGGACATCCTATTATGGTTTAGAAAGTAGATCCAACTAAAGATAGGACTCAGATATACATTGTAATTTTTTATCAATTGTATCGAAGGGGGTTCCCTCTTTAAAAACAAGAGGAAATCATCAGTCGAGGGATCCAAGCTTTTTATGTATTGAAAAACTTCAGAGAGAGGGGCGTACTTCATTTTCCAGACTGTAACATGACATTTTGATAGATGAATAAAAGACTTCTTTGAGTATCCTTCTCTAGATTTTTCGTTTCAGGGGAGTCTTGTGAGAAGGGAGGGCCCACCTTCTTCACAAGATTCACCCGTTAGTTTTAGAAGTGTGAATATTACAATCTCTGTTTATGATTTGATTAACTTTTGTTTGCTGAAACACTAGTTTTAATGAATTCCGCTTTGTTGAAACACTACTAAACTCTGTCTTAGTTTATTGAATGAAATTCGTAATTCTTTTTATTAGCAATCTTGTGTGATGATTTTATGAGGCTAGTCAGAGATTGGGTTAAGGGTTCTTGCTCAGAAAGGAAGGAATCAGAACATCATGTCCTCTGTAGATTTCCATTATTTCTACAAGTGTGCTAGCCAGAAACTGGATTAAGGGTTCCTGCTCAAAAAGGAAGGAATCAGAACATCCTATTCTCTGTAGATTTCCATTATTTCTACAAGTGTGCTAGCCAGAAACTGGGTTAAGGGTTCCTGCTCAAAAAGGAAGGAATCAGAACATCCTGTTCTCTGTAGATTTCCATTATTTTTGCAAGTGTGCTAGCCAAAAACTGGGTTAAGGGTTCCTGCTCAAAAAGGAAGGAATCAGAACATTCTGTCCTCTGTAGATTTCAATTATTTATGCAAGTGTTCTAGACAGATATTGTGTTAAGGGTTCCTGCTCAAAAAGGAAGGAATCAGAACATCCTGTTCTCTGTAGGCTTCCATTATTTCTGCAAGTGTGCTAGCCAGAAAACTAGGTTAAGGGTTCCTGCTTAGAAAGGAAGGAATCAGACTATCCTGTTCTCTGTAGATCTCAATTATTTTTCACAAGTGTACTAATCAGAAATAGGGCTAAAAGTTCCTGCTTAGAAAGGAAGGAATTAGATGGCCTTTTTCTCTGCTAGATAGAGTTAATTTTCTCGGCATTACTATTTTCATGAAAGAGTGTTAATCAGAAACAAAGCACTGAAGTCTCTGTTTGAGAATAAGGGTCATGTTCTCTGGTTGCAGAATAGCTGTTCTTTCCTGTTGCAAGTGTTATTTTTAATGTAATCCAGGATTCTTTAGATTAATCTTTAAAATCTGCAATAGGTAGGTGGCTTTCTTGTGATTTAAATTAGAACTTAAGTTTATGCAAGGCAAGTGTGATTAGTATAGTTTCTTTTACTACAACTCTAAGTTGATTTTGAAATTGAGCATATATAGTGCGTGGTTATCTTTGAAATAACAGACTTCCCTGGGTTGATTATTTATGTATCACTTGGTTGTTTGAGTCAATTAAGCAATTATAGTGACCAACAGGTGTATGGGACAAAAGCTATTCTTCCAACTCAATTGGGCTTACTAGTCTTAAAAAAAATTCAAGAAGAGTTAGAAGAACCCAACGATATCCAAAGGAGAATTTTTCAGATGATTGAGGTTCATCAGGTCAGAGAATAGATGAATCAGAAATTTGTTGCTCACCAGAGCAAAGTCAAAGCCACATTTGATAAAGGAACCAAGAAAGATGTTTTTAATGAAGGAGATTTGGTATTAAGGTGGGATGCTAGGAGAGAGGATAAAGAAAAACATGGTAAGTTTGATAACTTATGTTATGGTCCTTTCAGAATAGCCAAGGTAATGGATAGTAACACTTTTCTCCTACATAATCTTATATATGACACGGAATCTTTTGGAGGCCTAGTGAATGGGAGGTTCTTGAAACACTATTTTCTTTAAAGATTCATCAAGTTTTCAACTTGTACAGTAGGTTTTTCTTTCAATAAAGACTCCATATACCCAATGGACTTGTTTTTATACAGTTATGTTGTGAATAAAGGCTAACAGATGCAAGGAGATAAGTGAATCAGAAGTAAGGAAAAGGCATTGGTCTACAATTCTTGGAGTTTTATCATCAAAACTCCACCCACAGAAGGAGCCAGTGTTAGTCTCTATTTTTGTTCTTGATTTAGTGAGAATCCTTATCCTAAGCCCTCCCTGCTTATACCTTATTGCTTGATTTCATTAAACTTTAATATTTGGTTTGAGTTTGTTATGCTTTGCATTTTTAGCATTTTTGAATAATTTTTCTTAAGTTTGAAGGTTTGAGACATGGATTAATGAGATTTGTCACATCATTTGCTTATTTGAATTTTGAAAATTTGAATTACTGTCAAGTCATTAATAGTGCTACAGGAATAGTGCTATTCCTGCAGCGCTTGTTAGAACAAGATTTACCTCACCCTATGAAATCTTGAAGAGAGGGCCTTATTCCATTTCCCTATGCATACTTACTTTCCCTGATTAATGAATCCAGAGACAAAAATAAATATTTTTCCACTTGTACGCACCTGGAAAGTTATACAGCATGTGTATATGCTGGCTACTCCACTACAGCCCGTGTACATCAGGATTTGTGCCATAAAATCAAAAATAAATGTCGGGTTTCCATGTCACAACAGAAGATCTCTATAAAGAAGCCAATTCTGAGCTATGGAAAAGGAGAGAGAATTCAACTTTGAGAGCAAAGTTACTCTAGAGAAATTGTCACTTCATTATTGAGTTTGCATCCATTTGTCCTTTAAGTGTGAACACAGTTTTCAGCTCCCTAGCTCTTCCCTTATTGATGGAGAACCTCTTTGTATCCCTTATATGAGCTTTCCTATTGTGGAGGATTGAAGTGGTGGAGGCCCAGTTGGAAGGAACTCGATTTCTCGGTTCTGAATAGTGTCAATACGGAAGTCTCTAATGTTTTCACTTATGCTGATCATTTATTAATAGAAATACTCCTTTCTCGTCCAATTGATATCTTGCAAATATATGTATTATGATCCATGGGCATGTTTGTTTTGAATATTAATGGATTATGCTATCTAATGTGATAACATGTTATATTATCACTATATGCTTGCTTTGCTTGTTTTTTGAGAACTTGATGCAGGTATAAAGTTTTGGGTCGAAGTGCTCAATGGTGGACATCATCAAACATTTGGAAGAGGTAGGCCTCTTTCTTACCTCCTCTGCACATTAGTTTATATAGCATATGTTGTAATTGAGTCGATTTCTACAGTCACTCCTATCTGTTGTGGTTCACCCTATCCATAGAGATATTTTCCTCATAACAGTGCTAAAGTAATCATACTGTGACATGCGCCATCCATCCAAATCTTGTCATGATCACATGAATCGTGGACAAAAGACCTGCAAGTACTCCACTATCTCGCTTAAAAATGATGATGCAGTTTGAATCATTGCATGAATGAGATCACCTTGTACCTGCAAGGACCTGTATCAAATCAGTTCAATTTCCAATATCATTATATGACATTGCCATCTGTTATTCTAATTCTGTTGGATTATGTGCATAGATATACATTTAAGGAAATCGTTATGTAGTAACAATTGCAGGTTCTAAATTTTTGATTTCCAATAGTGTCGAGTTACATCACTATATCATTGACATTGTGCCGAAGAAAGGTGGGAAAATTTTTAGGTTGGAACCTAAGGGTACCGAGCTACTTGAAGCATATCCACAGATGGCACAAAGGTTCAAGGGCATTGGTTGGTTCGAGTTCTTTACCACTTTCCAAGGGCATAAAAAATAGGTGTCCATGTTGTTTGTAAACAACTTCAATGGCTTTAAAGTGGTGATCAGTAAAATGTTGATGTTGGTGATAGAAAAATCCATTGCTAAAGCTTGCAGATTGGTGATTGGGGGAGAACGATGGTGGAAAAAGGAGCACATGTTCATGGATTTTGTGAACCAATTATTGCTACCAGATAGGCAGAACCCAGATTGGAAGAAAGGAGTCCCTCACAGTTGGATCAGAAAAGAGTGGCATACCGCTCTGATCATAATTCACAGGTATATCACCTGCGAAGGAAGATTCTCGTTGGTTTACATCTACCATATTAGATTAGTAATTCATATCAATGGAGACTATCCCTTAAATCTACCATATTTTCTACTCAAAATCCTATCAAAGATGTCAAAAAGGGTACAGTCGCACCTTACCATTGCTAAAGGTAGCTTGTTCCATCAAGTGTTAATTAAGACTTTGATCGTTTATGCTCTGAGTGGAGTGCAGAAACCCTGGAACTGGTTGATCCAATCCCTAAATCCTGATTCACAACCAAGAAAATAGAAAAGGGGCAAAGGGAAAAAGGAAGCTATACAGAAACATAGTGTCACAGTTGATGAAATTTCATTCAAAGAAGAAATGTCTGCAACCAGGGTGACAAGGACCAACAAAAGAAAGAATTAGACTCAACACATTCATGTTGATACCCATGTAAATGACATTCAGGGAGAAGCCATGACCAGTAGAGATAAGAGATCCAAACTTGATGTAGAGATTGAAATGTTTTCTGATGCAGACATAAAAATGGAAGAAGATTCTGATGAGGATTATAATACTAAACCCAGAGTCAAACATAAACAGAAATCAACTAGTAAGAAAGGTGCCACAGGTAAAAAACAAGAGAAGAAATCTGCACTTGTTTCTCAATACCCAAGGAGAAATTCTACTAGGGTTGCCAACAAATACAGGCTAAAATCCAAAGCTATGTTTGACCCATCTGTCAAAGAGGAAAATGTCATTGTCATAGAAGACCATTCTGAGGACTCTAAAGAAGGTGTCAAAGAAGGGGCAGAAAGATCTCCATTACACAGGAAATCATCAGAAAGAGGTAAGCAGATTGCTAAATTTCCTACAGGACCTATAACAAGAGCTACTACCAGATTATCAAGAGTTGAAGCACTTGCTAAAGATACCAGTAGGATTTCTGAAAATAAAGAAAGTAAACCTGTAGACTCAGACCATATATCAAATATTCCAGAATCCATGGACTCAGCTAATTCAAATGATGATCTTAGCTTAGGATTAGCTTCTAGATACCATATTAAACTAAGAGAACCTAAGCCTGCCATAGATCTAAACAAGCCTGCACCTGCAAAAGAGTTTCCAAAATTCAATGTCAAGGTTAGAAGTGATAAAGAGAAGATCAGAGAACTTCAGAGAATGGTAAATCAGCTGAAGACGGAAAAGGCTCAAGTAGAGCAATGGAGTGTCAGGCAGCAGGAAAGGATACAGGGGTTCAAGAAGAAGAAAAGGGAGAAAAAAGCATTGCTCAAAGAGATTAGAGAATCCAACTTCAAACTCTATTGGCACAACATTGTACTCACCTCTAAGTTGAAACAGAGGACTGCTAAAGCTAGCGTTGTTATCATATCATGATAGTCCTATGAAGGAATTCTCACAATTTTGAAGTTTTGATATTTACCAGTGTTAGCGATATTTCTCGTAACAAGGGTAAAATGCAAAAGAATGGGATAAAAACCCACTTACCCTAAGTTTGGGATGCATTGTGTCTGTGTTTAAATGGAAATCAAGTTTGGATAGCGGAGATTTGCGCGCCCGGATCAACAGCACACATAGGATTCTGGAGCCCCCCCATCTTTCTACCTTTAAGCGGAGGGGGGGGGGGTTCGAAATCGAGGGCGCACATCTTCAACGGTCATGATCGAGATGCCTGAATCAACGGCGCGCAGGGTGNTTTAGGGCCCCCCCCCCCCCGCCTTTCTACCTTTAAGCTGAGGGGGGGGGGTCCAGAATCGAGTATGGATCTCTCCAACAGCTGCGATTGGTGCGCCCGGATCAACGGTGCATAGGAAATTCGGGCACCCTCTACCTTTCTGCATTTAATTGACATGGGGGCCCCCTGTCTTGTCGTGTTATCTTACAATCTGTCCATCTCCCCTCTTCTGGTCCATGTGGTCCCTCTCCCATCTCATCTTCCACTCACCACTTGCCATGTGTCCCGCTCCTTTCCACGTCAGCCTCCCACTAAAAGCAATCCCATTATATCTCATCTCTTTCCCCCTCCACCTATTGTCTTCTGCCATGTGTCTTCCTCTATCGTCCCTCTCACGCCTCGTCACTTCTTACCACGCTCTCATAGTTTTGGTGCCACCAATCCCGTTATGTGCCCCATCCCTCGCGCCGACCTCCATGCCTATCCTTCAGGCAGTTCAGTTAATCCAGGTGGCAGCGTGAGGGGCCGTCCATGTCCCAAGGGTGTCGAGTTGGCCGGGCCATCCTCAATCCCAAGGAATCAGTTATTGAAGTAGTTGGCGGTGGTTAGATGTTGCCTCCGCCATAATGGGAAAGTCCGGCAACGAATTGAAGGCACGTCGATTCGCCCACGGAGCTGTTAGGGGTTCGATTGCATCCACTGTGGGTGCACGATCATTCAGAAACTACCCGTGTACATTGTCAAAATCCATGCAGACGCAATGCGTTTAATGCAGTGTCTCGATTTTGTTGTTGTTGTTGTTTTGAGTATATGTAGGCATTTTCGCCATTTTTGTATCTATTGATGGTAGAGCAAAGCTCCCAACTGTAAAGTTTTAATGACCATTCTAAGTTCCTTGGTTTTGCATCTGTGTTTGAGATTTCTTGTTTTATGACAAACATGCTTCCTTTTTCATCTATGTTTTCGTCTTATACCAAGGAGTTCATGATCGAACGATTCGCATGAATTGTTGCAGTTATGTTATGACAAAGGATTTGTTGGTGCATCATTGTTTTCTCTCGTCCTCTGCATTTGAATGTAAGCAAATCTTGCCTTTGGATGTTTTCTCCTAACAGTATGTTAGAAACCTTATGTTTATAATAGACCTCTGCACTCTTCTTATGCAAGTCTTCCTCCTACACACCTTTATTACAACTCACTGTTTGAATTTTATCTAAGACCTCACTCGCCCATGCATGCCTGGCCTAGTTTCAGAGTTGAGACAATACTATTCTGAGTTTACTTCCATTTGATCATCCTTTTATAAACAAATTGTGAAATTAAACTAATGGGTGTCGAGCTCTGCTCCTGCAAGCAATCCAAGAGTGACTTCCGACACTAACATTTCTGGAGCCGTTGCCGGGGACAAAGTTGAATATTTTACCCAGGATTGAATGACAACTATTAGCTAATTCTGAAGGTGCATCAGATATCAGAACTTGAAGATTGCTACTATGCACCTGGTGACTCCATTTTGACGACTCCACTGGAGCGAACCCGCTGTTTTAATTGTGGCTTCCAGAGGCAGACATACACGGTCACATCCACAGTTACCTCTAGCTACACCTGAAGCTGACCCAGAGGCGGTTCTCAGAAGAGGAAAGAGATCTATAGAGGAAGTTTCCATCGTCAAAATAGGTAATCCACCATCTCCTTCTGTGAGAACTCCTTTTTCTCCTCCTCAGTTTCTTAATAGACCTCCTTCAAAGGTTTCCCGTTTCTTGAATTTTGGGAGTGTTCCTGTTGAGTTTTCCCCTCCTGATCTAGGATTGGAGGAAGAAATCCTTGTCACTCCCCTCTCCTCTGAAGTTGTTCCTTGGCATAGACCCAGGACTACAGGGGATTTCCCCACTCCTGCACGAAGAGAGGCACCTGCTGACTTGAGCTCGTTAGCCTTCTCCTTGAATCCTCTCTCGTTCCCCACTCCACTTCGAGGCTCATCCCCGGTAGCCCTTTCACAAACTCCTTCCCCTCCGAGTTATCCTCTACATAATATCCCTATGGCTGGTGCTAATCCCCCTCTGAATATAATGGACACCATAGTCGCTGCTAGATATGCTCCCTTAATCCTACCCCATCCTATGAATCCTCTCCCTGGTGGATATTACTTGAAATACATGCCCAAGTTCAATGGAGAAGGGGATATAACTGTAGAAGAGCATCTGGATGCTTTCTACAGTTATGTAGACAACCTAAACATTGAAAATGAATATGTTTGGATGAGAGTCTTCGTCCAGAGCTTGGATGGAGAGGTGAGGAAATGGTTTAGAGGATTTCCCCCCGGAACTATTGTTGGAATTGAAGCACTGGATAGTGTTTTCCTGAGGCAGTGGGGAGATAGGAAGGATTTCATGTATTATATGACAGAGTTTGGGTCTCTGAAGAAAGAAGAAGGAGAGTCTGTCTCTAACTTCTCCAAAAGATTCAATAAGATGTATAATAAGATTCCTGCTGAAATAAAGCCTTCAGAAGCCTCGGCCAAGATTTCTTATGTCGGTGCATTTGACCCCGATTTATGTCTTTTATTAAGAGAAAGAAGAGCCACCTCCTTAGCTCAAATGCAATATGCGGCCATCGAAGTAGAATCCAACATATTAGCAGCTGACAGACTGAGGAACAGGGCCGACGCAGACAGAAGAAAGGGAAAGTCTGAAGCCTTGACCTCTGGCTCATCGTTGCCCCACACTCAAGCGGATGAACTGACCAAGATGATGAAGTTTCTGTCTGAAGATATGGAGAGACTAAAGGTGGAAAGGAGGCAAGCGTATAAGGGCCCTCAGAGCACCGAAAAAAAGGAGGTTTCAGGAGGCCAAATAATATTGCTTCCATGACTATACATAGAGAGAGAGGAAGAGATAGAGAATACCAGAGGATTCAGACCCCTTTTCAGAACAATTTGGTGGACGATGAGGAAGAAAGAGAAACAAATGATCTTGATCCTGAAATCCACTGCTTAGAAGATACTCCTCCTTTTCCTCATCTCACTCAAGCATCTTACGAGGAGTCTCTCATGGATAATCAGCTGAATGAATTAAGAAAAGGAGACAAATCTAGTGGCAGCAGAGGCAGGTACAACCTGAGGTCCAACAAAAGGACAGCAGCACCTGATATTCCTGAACAGTACACTAAAATAGAGAAACCTGCTACTGAAGTAGCAGACAGTCACAGAGGTAAGAAGGATCAACCCCTCTCTCCCATTGTCCACAATAATGTTCCTGAATCAAAAGAAATCCCAAACATTACATCTTCTTTTAATTTCGAGCATGATATCCAAAAGATCAGAATCCCTGTGCCCCTCACCGAGCTAATCAAACATGAAGAGTTCAAAAGACGCTTCTTTGATATTTTACAGTTTGAAGCCTCATGCCCTCCCACAGACTTCATAAACCTCCAAGATGAAAGGCCGGCAGTTGTCCTAGGTCCCATGGTAGAAGACAGAGATGATTCATCCCCTCCCTTCTACACTTCCCTGAACATACATGATAAAGTGCTACATAATTGCCTTATGGATTCAGGGGCCTCTCACAACCTCATGCCCAAAACTGTCACAGAAGAGTTAGGACTAGAAGTCACCTGAGCCTACCATGACCTCTATTCCTTTGACTCCAGGAGAGTTCAGTGTCTTGGAGTTATTAAAGACCTGGTTGTGACCTTGTTTCAATTGCCCATGAAAAGTGTGGCCATGGATATTGTAGTGGCCGATGTCCCCCCTAAGTTCGGTATGTTGTTGTCAAGATCTTGGATTAAGAGACTTGGAGGAACATTACAGATGGATCTCACATATGCCACCATTCCATTTTTTGGAGGAGAACACAGGAGGCTGTACAGAGAAGCCCAACTAGCCTATATTGTCAGTGATGAAGCAAACCCCACTAATCACCCCATCTTTGCACTTGACACTGATTTAGGGTCTAGTTTGTTATAGATCATCGAAACTCCTGAGGCCCCTTTACAGATCAGAAAGTAGCCCATTTTAAATCAGAAGATACCTCCTCCAACCACCTATGTTTGGAAGATGTTTTTTGATGGAGCTTCCTCCAGTATAGGTGCAGGTGCAGGAGTGGTTTTCATATCGCCAGGAGTGGTTTTCATATCGCCCTGTCAAGAGACCATATCTTTGTCATACAAGCTAGAATTCAAAATCACCAATGATGTGGAAGAATATGAATCTCTTGTTCTAGGTATGAGGGCTGCAAAGGAAATGGGAATTAAAGAGATAGAAATTTTTGGAGATGCTGAGTTGATTATCCAACAGGTCAGAAATGCCTATCGTGCTAAAAATCCCCCGCTCAAGAATTACAGAAATAAGGTATGGGACCTAGTCGATAATTTCTTCTTGGATTTTAATATTTCTTTCATACCAAGGGAAGAAAATACTTCAGCCGATTCTTTAGTTGTCTGAACCAGTCTGCTCGAATTCCCCCTGCCACCTATGGTTAAACCTGATGTTGAAATAAAATATAGGCCCTCTGTACCGGACAATGTCAAGCATTGGAAGGTATTTGAAGATGATCTGGAAATCAAGAACTTTCTCCAATCCGTTGATGACTTTTCTGCGTTGCTCATAGATGAGGATCCTGACATGGAAGGAGGCCATCACCCTGGGGAGTTTTTAAATAAAATTGTTGATCACCAGATTATTCAACTACCGAGCAATTACATTCTGAGAGGACTGATCTCGTTAGAAAGATTATTCGATGGGAATGATGTGGCAGTAAAGGGTAGAGTTTTAGGTGATGAGGCTGACACAGCTGAATGAAACATAGGCACACCAGAAGAGCCTAAGTTTGTCAAGTTGTCAAGGAGTTTGACCAAGGAGCAGAGGGTTGAATATACCGAGTTGTTGAGAGAGTGTGCTGATGTGTTTTCATAGACCTACGAAGACCTCAAGACATATGACACATCAGTCATTGAGCACAAGACCCCACTGAAAGGAGAGGCTAATACTTTCAAGAAGAAGCTAAGACAAATAAATCCCATGTTGCTACCTGTCATGGAGAAAGAAGTGAAGAAGTTGCTAGATGCCCAAATCATTGTCCCCTTGAGATATTCTGATTGGGTGGCCAATTTGGTTTCAGTAAGAAAGAAAAGTGGGGAAATCAGACTCTGTGTTGATTTCAGGAACCTGAACAGGAGCTCCAGGAAGGACAATTATCCCCTGCCCAACATGGAACATATATTGTAGAAGGTCACTGGTGCATCTAGAATATCCATGATTGATGGCTTCTCTGGCTACAATCAGATATCAGTCATGCCTAAGGACAAAGAAAAAATGACCTTCACCACTCCATGGGGCACATTTATGTATGCCAAAATGCCTTTTGGGTTGATGAATGCGGGAGCAACTTTTCAAAGGGCCATGGACATAGCCTTCATCGGGGAGAAGGACAAGTTTGTGGTAATTTATCTAGATAACATCATGGTCTTCTCCAGGACAAATAAGGAACACTACTGCCACTTGAAGAAAGTTTTCCTGAAATGTCGGAGGTTTGGCCTATCCCTGAACCCCAAGAAGTCTTTATTTTCTATGAAGGAAGGGAAGCTATTAGGCAATATAGTGTCAGTAGAGGGAGTAAGGATTGACCCCAGCAGGGTAGAAGCACTTCAGACCCTGTCACTTCCCAGATCTAAGAAGGAAGTTCAGGCCTTTTTGGGGAAGATAAATTTTCTGAGGAGATTTGTCTCGAATTTTGCTAAGTTGGTGAAACACATCACAGACATGCTCAGGAAGGGAAACGAAGTGAAATGGACTACTGAGCCCAGAGAATCTTTTGTCCAAATAAATAGGGCATTGACTAAGGCACCTGTGCTAATCAGTCCTGACTATTCTAAAGATTTCCTGATTTTTTCTTTTGCTTCTTGTGATACAGTAGCAACAGTCTTGTTGCAAAAAAATGATCAAGGGCGAGAGCAACCTATTGCCTTCTACAGCAAGGCGTTGAGAGATGTTGAACTCTGGTATGAGATCATGGAGAAGCAGGCCTATGCCTTGGTGAAAGATCTCAAAGATTTCAGAGTGTATGTCTTGCACTCAAAAATCACCGCATATGTTCCTTCAGCCTCTGTGAAGGACATTCTTATACAGCCAGACATAGATGAGAGAAGAGGTAAATGGATCGCTAAGATCCTAGAATTTGATCTGGAGATTAGGCACACCAATTTGATAAAGGGGAAGGGTTTGGCCAAGTTGCTGGCTGAATCCAATTGCAAAGCTTTGGGCATTGGTTTCATCAACGCCTATTCAAAAGGCCCACAAACCGAGTCATCTGACAAGAACTCTCAGGGTACCCTATCATTAACAGCATGCCCCTGGTACAAGGATATCTTGTACTTTCTGTAGGAATTGAGGCCTCCTCATGGAATGGAGAAAAGAAAGGCGAGAGATTTAAAGCTCAAGGCAGTCAGGTACTGCCTCATTGACCAAGCCTTGTATTGGAAAGACCCCTTAGGGGTATTTTTAAGGTGCCTGGACCCACAAGAGGCCCAGCAGGTTACATTTGATTTCCACAGTGGCCTTTGTGGGGGTCATCATTTTTGGAATACCACAACCCATAAGATCCTTCGAGCTGGGTATTACTGGCCCACTTTATTCCCTAATGTCTGCAGAGAAATCAGAGCTTGCATCAAATGCCAGAAGTTCTCAGGAAAGCATCAGCTCAAGTCTCTGCCATTAAAACCTGTAGTAGTTTTAGCACCCTTTCAGCGGTGGGGATTGGACTTCATTGGAGAAATTCATCCTCCCTCAAGTGGCCAGCACAGATGGATCCTGACTGCGACACATTATTTCACCAAATGGATCGAAGTTGTCCCCACCAGGAGCACTTCTCACAAAGTAATTATCAGCTTCCTGGAGGATATCATAGCCAGATTTGACTGTCCTAACAAAATTGTCACTGACAACGCCACCCCATTCCAGTCTGAGCCTCAGGTCAAGTTCTGTGAACAGTTTGAGATTTCACTTATTCACTCTACTCCCTAATATCCTCAAGGAAATGGACTGGCAGAGTCTTCCAATAAAAGCCTGATCAAGCTCATTAAGAAATTATCGGAAGACAGTAAAAGGGCCTGGGATTCAAAGATTAAATTTGCGCTATGGGCTGATCGAGTGACAACAAATAAGTCCTTGGGAATATCACCCTTTCAACTTGCTTATGGAACAGAGGTTGTTTTCCCCACTCATCTTGCCGTAGCTGTAGTGAAATTCCTCCAGGACGTTGAAGGAGAGCCTGACCATATGGTCAGGAGGATTCATCAGATGGTGGAAGTGCAGCAGATCAGAGAACAGGTCATGGACAGGGCTTATAATCATCAACAGAAGATCAAGCAAGCTTTTGATAGGAAGAGCAAAAAGAAATAATTCAAGCAGGGTGACCTGGTGCTCAAATGGGATGCACCCAGGCAGGACAGGGGCAAGCACAGTAAGTTTGATGCCCTCTGGTTTGGACCTTTCAAGATCCTTGAAGTACTTTCAAACAACACTTACAGGTTGTAGGATCTGGAAGGCAAAGAATTTTTTAGTGGCCCAGTAAATGGGCATTTCTTGAAAAAATGTTTTTTGTGAGTCGCAATCGGCTCTTTTGTTTCTTGTAAATATTGTCCTTGTTTTCAGCATAATAAATGACTCCATAGCCCAACAGTAAGGCACTGAATCTGCAAAAGCATTCTTAGAGAATCATAGGGATGACTCTATCCCCCATGGAGCCAAATGTTAGCGATATTTCTCGTAACAAGGGTAAAATGCAAAAGAATGGGATAAAAACCCACTTACCCTAATTTTGGGATGCATTGCGCCTATGTTTAAATGGAAATCAAGTTTGGAAAATGGATATTCATGTGCCCGGATCAATGGCGCACATAGGATTCTGGAGCCCCCCCATATTTCTACCTTTAAGNCCGGAATCGAGGGTGCACATCTTCAATGGTCACAATCAAGCCGCCCGGATCAACGACGTGCAGGGTGATTCCGTACCCCCCCCCCTCGCCTTTCTACCTTTAAGCTGCGGGGCGGGTCCAGAATCGAGTATGCATCTCTCCAATGGCTGCGATTGGTGCGCCCGGATCAATGGCGCACAGGCAATTTGGGCACCCTCTGCCTTTCTACGTTTAATCAACGTGGGGCCCCCTTGTCTTGTCATGTTATCTTACCATCTGTCCATCTCCCCTCTTCTGGTCTGTGTGGTCCCTCTCCAATCTCATCTTCCACTCACTGCTTGCCATGTGTCCCACTCCTTTCAACGTCAGCCTCCCACTAAAAGCAAGCCCATTATATCTCATCTCCTGCCCCCTCTGCCTATTGTCTTCTGCCATGTGTCTTCCTCTATCGTCCCTCTCACGCCTCGTCACTTCTTACCACACTCTCAGAGTTTTGGTGCCACCACTCCCGTTATGCGACCCATCCCTCACATCGGCCTCCATGCCTATCCATCAGGAAGTTCAGTTAATCCAGGTGGCAGCACGAGGGGCTGTCCACGTCCCAAGGGTGTCGAGTTGGCCGGGCCATCCTCAATCCTAAGGAATTAGTTATTGAAGTAGTTGGCGGTGGTTAGATGTCGCCTCCGCCATAATGGGAAAGTCCGGCAACGAATTGAAGGCACGTCAATTTTCCCACGGAGCTGTCAGGGGTTCGATTGCGTCCGTCGTAGGTGCACTATCATTCAGAAACTGCCAGTGCAGATTGTCAAAAGCCATGCAGACGCAATGCGTTTAATGCAGCGTCTCAATTTTGTTGCTGTTGTTGTTTTGAGTATATGTAGGTATTTTCGCCATTTTTGTATCTATCGATGGTAGAGAAAAGCTCCCAACTGTAAAGTTTTAATGACCATTCTAAGTTCCATGGTTGTGCATCTATGTTTGAGATTTCTTGTTTTATGACAAACAATCTTCCTTTTTCATCTATGTTTTCGTCTTATACCAGGGAGTTCATGATCGAACGATTCGCATGAATTGTTGCAGTTATGTTATGACAAAGGATTTGTTGGTGCATCACTGTTTTCTCTGGTCCTCTACGTTTGAATGTAAACAGATCTTGCCTTTGGATGTTTTCTCCTAACAGTTTGTTAGAAACCTAATGTTTATAACAGACCTCTGCACTCTTCTTATGCAAGTCTTCCTCCTACACACCTTTATTACAACTCACTGTTTGAAGTTTATCTAAGACCTCACTCGCCCATGCATGCCTGGCCTAGTTTCAGAGTTGAGACAATATTGTTCTGAGTTTACTTCCATTTGATCATCCTTTTATAAACAAATTGTGACATTAAACTGATGGGTGTCGGGCTCTGCTCCTGCAAGCAATCCAGGAGTTACTTTCGACACTAACAACCAGGGAATGAGGGAATATTTACTTATTTTTGGCTTGTGAAGTTGAACAGCTCGTATACATGACTAAATCAAACCAATTCTCATTTTGTAGGATCAATGGTATTGTTGAAAGAATCATTTGGGAATAAGCTATTGAGATGATATCTATTTTTGTAATGTAAATGCTCATTTTGAGATAACCTCCCTAGAAGATAGATGTTGATCAGATCCTATCATTAATAGCACACTAGAAAATAGGATCTGAGATATTTTTTGAATAGTTTAAGTAGACAAAAGAAAGACTTTGTTAAGGTCGAAAAATTGGATATTCAGGGACCTGTTTTGAAACTCCTTGTAATACATTCCTATTCTATGTGACACTTAATGGCAAAGGCATATTGATGGTTAGACTTTCTCTTTTTCTATGTTATTTTTCTCTTCATGCTTGACATCATTTATGAAATTTCAATGCATTGTTTTCTTGATTATCAATTGATACAGTGAAGAACTTGTTGTTGTGATTATTTTCAAGTTGTTTATTTCAGGCTAATGTTCTTGTTTCTTAATGATATTTTGAGATAAGAATTCTATGTGAGGTTAACAAATTGAAGAATTCATATTCTCTTTTCCTTATTTGTCTAATTCATCTATATGACTACCCTTTAACCAGTCAATGGGATATCATTTGTCCTTATTCTGAAATTCTTGTTTATCTTGAAACCTTGAACCAGTTTTCAACCACCCTTTCAAAAAACCAAATCATAAAACCCTCAAAATACTATTGCAATAACCTGATGATGCCCTAGCTTTCTCTCTCACAGTCAAGTGCAACTTTAGGGACTAACATATGGTATGTTATGTTTCCATCCCAAGGGTTAGGGTTTTTAGGGTTCCTACAGACAATGGTTTTCCCTGTGCTATAGCTCTATGATATACGTGTGGGGTCGAACAGTACTATTCAGCCCAATATCTCGAGGCGCCAACTAAGGAGGATAGACCATTGTTAAGCCCTAATATTGGATCTTTACCCCTTAATTGGGTCATATTACATTAGTAATGTTATTTTATTTATGTCAGCTTTATTCCATTAGTTGTCATTATACCTCCTAGTCTCCTATATATACCAAGGAGACATTTTCATTTGGAATCATCTTGTACTTGAATATTTATGTGGGGTAAAAGGAGGTTGTCCCCTTGAAGAGGCTTATTATCTTAAATTATCTCTTTTTCAAGGCGTTGAGTACTTATTCTGAGGTTTTTCTATGCTATATTGATATTTGGTTCTTAACATATGGTATCAGAGCTCAAGGTCTTGTGGTTTCGCTGCTACATCTGAGACACCTTGGAATTTTCGCTATAACTTTTTTTCTAAAATGTTTCAGAAGAAACGGCTTGGAATCTATTTAGTAGACGGATCAAGGTATGTTGGGTTAAAATTTCAGCTCCTGAGGTCTTATACTTTCATAGATGCATCCTGTGAAATATAGGGTTCTGGAATCATCCTGAATAGAGTCATTGCGGAATTTTTGTTATAAAAATTTTTATGTAACGTTTCAGACCCTGAACATTGGAGGATATTCACAGAAATTAGTAAGGTATCTGTGGTAAAAATTCCAGCTTCTATTTCATCTTACATTTTTAGATACACCCTATGGAAGATAGGGTATCTGACTAGTCCTATTGACTAGTCTCAAGAAGGTGTTACAAGTAAAAAAATAATAAATTCTTCCCAGAGTATCCAAATTGAGTGAGACTGGTTTCATTGGATAGTGGACAGTCAGTAATATTTTTTGTATGAGTTTCAAAATTTCATATTAATTATTTTGTGTGGAGCACGCTATACAAGTGAGATCTCCTAGAAAGGCCAAAAATCAACAAGTTTTTGGAAAGTTACCATAAATTCCACTTGGCACATCCAATTTTGATCAGACTTGTGGCATTGCAGAGAAGAAATATCAGAGAACTACATAAAAGAAAATTTTATACCCAGAAGGGCCAAAATTTGGGAGATACAATAGAAGAAAAATTGTCTAGCAGAACCACCTCAAAATCAAAGTTCAAAAGTGATACTTGGCAAACATGTCACCCAAAAAGGGAACTTCTACACCAAATAAGCCTCCAGACAATCCTACTTGGACTCTTGATGAAGGTGAAGAAATGTGTAGGGACATAAATGATTTACAAAATAATATAGTAACAAAAGAAGAACTAAAAGAGATGGAAGCTAAGTTGGAGGAAATAAATACTAAGATGGATGGTTTAAAAGAGGAGATCATGGAAATACTGAAAAATTTTGTAACAGAGAAGACACCTAAAAGTGAAAATGCATCCCATTAAATTCATGATGAGGACATAAGGAAGGTGAATCAAGAATGGAGAAACTCCAACTTTGGGTTGAAGACAAACCACGTTCCTAAGATCGATATGAGGAAGTTTGATGGCAAGGACCCAATCACATGGATACTTCAGATGGAGCAATTATTTGATCTACATAATGTGCCACATACACAAAAGGTATGAATTGCTTCTTTATATTTAGAACCCAATCAATTTGTATTGTATTGATGGCTTCGTTCTCGTAAATCACTCGTCACTTGGACAATTTTCATGGAAGAAATGATAGCACACTATGAGGATACAAGGAGCAATACCTTCTTTAACCAATTGATAAATCTCAAGCAAAAGGGTTCAGTTACCGAGCAAATTGAGAACTTCCAAAGATTGAATACAAAGGTAACCGATATTCCAGATGAGCACTTGATTGATGTATTCATAGGAACTTTAAAGGATAGCATTCAACATGAGATTCACCTTTGGGAACCCAAATCCTTGGAGAATGCATTTAAGGTGGCAAGAAATGTTGAAAGTAAAAATATGGCTATGGCTACTAGAAGGACCAATCCTAACATCTATAGAGAAAACAATGCTCTTTATTCTAAAACACCTCAACCTACAAGGTTGACAACTCAACAATTGGAGGAAAGAAAAGAAAAAGGTTTATGATTTAATTGTGACAGCAAGTACAGTAAGGGACATAAGTGTGGTGAAAAGAAATTATTCGACATAGATTATGAAGAGGAAGAAGAAGAAGAACAAGAACCATCTCAAGATGAAAACATTCTTACTCTGCACTAGTGGTAATGGTATTCAAGAAAGATAGCTCATGGCATATGTGTCCAGATTATAGAGAGCTCAAAAAGATCACTATTAAAGATAAGTTTCTCATTCTCGTCATTGATGAATTGTTAGATGAACTACATGGAGCAATCTATTTCAATAAATTGGATCTTCGTTCAGGGTATCATCAGATCAGAATGAAGAAAGAATATATCCCAAAAACAACATGCCAAACTCATGAAGGCCATTATGAATTTTTGTCCATGCCTTTTGGCCTTACAAATGCACCTTCCACATTCCAAGGGTTGATGAATTCAATTTTCAAGCCCTTCCTTTGAAAATTTGTGTTAGTATTTTTTGATGATATACTAATCTATAGCAAGTCTTGGGAGGATCATGTGCGACATGTTGACAAGGTGCTACAACTACTAAAGGAGCAACAACGATATGCCAAACCATCCAAATGTTTCTTTGGAGTAAAGTAGGTAGAGTATTTGGGTCATATTGTATCCCATGAAGGTGTCAAGGTAGACCCTAACAAGATTAAGGCCATGATGGACTAGCCGATTCCCAAAACATTGAAGAATCTTAGAGGATTTTTGGGTTTGACAGGTTACTACCACAAGTTTGTTCGGCACTATGGAAGAACAGGAGCACCTTTAACGGCACTAACTAAGAAAGATGCATTTTCATGGACTCTAGAGGAAACTAAAGCTTTTGAACAACTTAAAGAGGTGATGTGAAAATCTCATGTCTTGACCACTCCAGACTTCACAAAAACCTTTATTGTGGAATGTGATGCCTCAGGAAATGGAATTGGTGTTGTCCTAATGCAAGAAGGAAGGCCCTCGGCTTTTGAAAGTCGGCCACTCAAGGGAAAGAACTTACACAAACCCATTTATGAGAAGGAAATGATGGAAATACTACATGCATTGAATAAATGGAATCATTACCTAATAGGTAGGCACTTCAAGGTCAAAACAGTTCATGGTAGTCTTAAATACTTCTTGGAACAAAGACTATCTTCAGAAGAACAACAAAAATGGGTAACCAAGATATTGGGTTATGATTTTGAAATCGTCTATAAAAAGGGGAAGAAAAATGTTGTGGCATATGCACTCTCAAGAA
>ML777161.1:243565-262379 GCA_009831015.1 Picea engelmannii
GGAAAAATCATATTGGAGCCTGAAGCCATCACTGACACAAGAATTCACCAGTTGAGGAATAGATCCATTTCAGAGTATCTCATTAAATGGAGGAAACTATCGGCTGAAGATTCCACTTGGGAAGATGAGTCTTTTATACAGAATCATCCATAGTTACTCAAGCATTGCAGACAACACTTGTCTCAAGGGGAGGGGCATGTTAAGCCCTAATATTGGCTCATTACCCCTTAATTGGGGCATATTACATTAGTAATGTTATTGTATTTATGTCGGCTTTATTCCATTAGTTGTAATTATACCTCCTAGTCTCCTATATATACCAAGGAGACATTTTCCTTTGGAATCATCTTGTACTTGAACATTTATGTGGGGTAAAAGGAGGTTGCCCCCTCAAAGAGGCTTATTATCTGAAATTATCTCTTTTTCAAGGCGTTGAGTACTTATTTTGAGGTTTTTCTATGCTATATTGATATTCGATTCTTAACAACCATAGCCTTATTCTTACTACCTGAGAGTATCCCGAGTGTTGTTCTCAGTGGCACTATGGCAGTCATGCGTCCAATCGGTTGATCTATGGCTAGTTTCAGGATACCTATGGAGCTCCCGAGATACCAAAGGTACTTGGAAGAGAAAGTGTGTGTACAAGTGTTGTCTAATGCGCTAGCACTTGAAGGGGAACCAACAAGGGCTACAAGGATGTCCAACAATGTCATCTTAAAAACATCTTGTATTTCCTGCGTGTATGCTTCCCCAACCGTGGATTTATGCATTGAACGACAGATCATTGTAATTTAAAGACGTTGGAACACGTGTCTACCCTGAAAAAAACAATTAACCCACAATTTCTTGCCAAGGAAAGTGCTCTGATACCACTTGTAAGGTACCATATATAATATAATATGCAGAAACAAGAATATTCGGCAGATATCAATGGAACAACAAAATATTGATAAGAGCAACACCAAAAATAATACATTTATTAAAAAAGAAAGCAATGTTCACTGCCTCTTCGAAGGGGCGACCTCCAACATAGCAGATCTCTATTACAATATTCTCAAGACAAATACTTATCTTGCCTCCTACTCTTATTTATATTAATTTTATCTTCTAAAGAACATTCTAGAGAAATTCTATTAGGTCTTCTTGCATTGACTTGTTCACATTTATTAAATATTCATTATTAACTAATATCAACCTTTATTACATGGAAAATATATTATTCTACCTACATGAGGGGTTAGGGAGGTTAGGTCCCTAACATATACCTTCTTCTTTAATTTTCCATATTAAACTGTGAATTGCTACTCACATGTAAAAAATGATGTATTAAGTTGGTTGTATCCTTTAACCGTGACATCAAATTAAATAGCAACAAATGAAATAAAATGATGCATGAACCAACGTTAAATCTATTCAATCGACATGAAATTTCTTCTTTGACAGCAAATAATCACTAAAATACAATCCTTTTACAACCAGGATCGACCCTCCACCGTTAGATCAGGTGAACTAGAGTCGTAAGATCATTAAAACACGATTAAATATTAAAACACGATTAAATTGAAACCTGAAATGAAGGAGGGTTGTCAGATTGATTAATCGTGCACTGTACAATGTTTAGGAAGAGCAAATAAGATTTAACATGCGAACAACTTTGGCCCCGAAATGTATTAAGACCGTAACATGGCATGATCGCACATCGCTTGATCATTTCAGGAGATCTTTGAAATAATATTATAATAAAAATAAAAAATAAAAAATATTGTTTATATATCATTTATTAAATACATAATATAAAATGTAAAATCCACAAATTAATTTATAATGACTTATTACTTTCACTTATCAAAACAAGAATATGTCTCATTCTAAAACTAAATTAATAAATAGACTTTTCATTATACTCATATTCAACTATATATATTGAACCATTTCAATGTTATTTTTCTTCTTATTATAATATCAACCTAAATATCAACCTAAATATTGATATTATGTAACCACAAACTATTATTATTTTATTCAATTAATTAATTGCATATTCATAAATATATTTATTGAATATTACATAATCAATGACTATGTACTAATTTCACATATTGATATTATGTAACCACAAACTATTATTATTTTATTTAATTATTTAATTGCATATTCATAAATATATTTATTGAACATTACATAATCAATGACTATGTACTAATTTCTAATTTCTTCATATTAATGATAAAAAAAATTACATCTTTAAAAATTTGATCTATTTTTGTACATGATAAATCTAGGTTTAAGATAAATCTTGATTAATTTTTTAATGTACATATATATATGTATTTATTTAATTTTTATTTTAATTAATTGTTGTTATAGTTAAGTGACAACATCTCCCCATACTCTGGTAATTATTTTTTATTATTTTTAATATAATATTAAGTGACAACATCTCCACCATACATTAATATACATTATTTATTTAATGATTAATAAATAAATTATAAATATCATCAATAATATTATAATAAAAATAATATAAATTATTATTTGATTAAAGATTAATAAAAATAATAATAAATATTATTTAATAATGTTTATTAAATAAATTTATAAATATTATAATAAAAATAATACATTATTTATTTAATAATTAATAAATAAATTTGATAAATATTATTTAATAATATTATAATGATTGCACTCATTTTTCAATGAGATGTGCTTTTGAAAAAAACCTCTTGGAACGAAACTGACTGCTTCTAGGTTTTATGTTTAGCGCCCTTGCTTCGAGCCTCTAGTTGTCGGCCTGGTTTGACCATGGCCGCCACGGAAGGGGGGGGGGGGGGGANGGGGGGGGGGGGGGGGGGGGGCAAGGCCCCTCTTACAGCAAAGTCGCCTCACTTGATCTAGGCAGTGGGCACTTCAAAAGACCACCTTTCGAACCACTATCTGAACTAAGAAATATCTTATGAGAAGAATAATTGTCAATAGAAAAACCCATGGAAGTAGATCCAAACCCAAACCATGCAAAAGCATCTCACAGGTGCCTGTGACTCCCAAATACGTGATAAATACACCTAGAATAGAATACCAAAAGCAATACATGCGGGATTATGCACTGGTGGGAAAATTCCTTGGCCTTTGGCCCTCGGAAAGGGACCTAGTGAAATGGATTCAACACTAGTGGAAACCCAAAAGTCACTATGATTTACAACTCAGTTCCAAAGGTTTCTTTACCATCATTTTACATAATCTAGAAGACCACAACATAATATTTGAAGGAGGCCCATACTTCTACAACTTGGCAGGGCTTTTCCTTCATTTTTGGACAGAAAAGTTCAGTTTGGAGAAGGAGGACTTCTCGCATGCTCCAACCTGGTTACGGCTCTACTCCTTACCCCAGAAATTTTGGCTAGAGAAAATCCTATTAGGCATCGGCAACACGATTGGAGTCTACACCAAAGCTTCAAAAGCCACAAAACAAAGAAGGTACACCGCTTACGCCCACATTTGTATCTATCTCAATATTTCCAAACCCCTTCCTAGTGCCATAACTCTAGAATATCACGATGAAGAATGGTCCCAAACCCTAGACTATGAGCACATACCATTCCGTTGTAGGAAATGCCATGAACATGGCCATCTCTTTCACAAATTCCCTCTTAATAGCGCTAGCAAGGAAGATCATGCGGCTCATGAAAAAGCCAAAGATGGTTACACTCAAGTCACTGGTCGTCACAGGAAACCAACAAGAAAAGAAAACCCTTCTACCATGACTGGACCCTCTACCAACAACTCCTTTGACACCCTACAGTAGATCCTAGAGGATCACATCAACCCCTCGACTTCTCTGCATGAATCAACTCCCTCCTCGAACTCTAAAGGAAAATTAGTGGATCTTCCACCTAAGAACCAGGATCCTTTAGTCAATCCCTCGGATACCTCTCTACCATCCAGTCTAGGAATGGACATTGGGGACCCTGACATCAAACTTGAAGACCAAGACCTCGCAAAAATTGACCTGGCACATTTGGAACAGGCTTACCGGAAAAATGAACTATACACGATCCCACCGAACTAGTTACACAAAGTGCACAAAGTATTCCTAAACTCTTCTGCGAGAGGATCGATCAGAGCTAACTCCAGCCTAGGAATCCAATGGGGGCCTCTAAAAGACTAGCACAAACCCAAAAAATATGAGAAGAAAAGGGGCAGAAAAACAAAACAACAACTCATCCAAGAAATAGGCCATTTCCTAGTAAACTCGGGATAGATCCACCTAATCTCGGACAACTTTCCCCCTCTCCAGCCCTCACCCTCATCATGAAGTTGATCTCATGGAACATCAGGGGTCTTAATGGACATAGTAAGTAATGCATGCTATGAGAAAGGATCATGAAAGATTATCCATACATTCTCTTTCTACAAGAAACGAAATGTGTCAGAGACGAAGTTATCAAAATTCTCACAAAACGATGGAAGCAAGCAAAAATCATGGAAACCGACCTAATTGGCATGGCAAGGGGCCTTTTCATACTTTGTAACCCTTCCACTATCCTCATGGAGGGATTTTTTACCTCCAAATGGACCATCTCAACCTCCTACAAGATCATTGGATTGAACAAACCATGGTTTTTAACAAATGTGTATGGCCTGGCCACTCAAAGAGACAAGGCATCCTTTCTCCATCACCTAGAATGGATCACCAATCACATAGGAAATCAAATTTGGATTCTAGGGGGGTATTTCAATATGATAGGCAACCTGGAGGAAAAAAATAAGGGGCACTCGAAGACTGTATAGTGACAATGCTCACTTGCAAGGCATCATTGATACGCTAGCCCTTATCAATATGGAGAAGATAAATGGACCCTTTACCTCGTCAAACAGAATATCTGGCACCCAAAAGGTCACCTGTCATCTCGACAAATTCCTCATCACAGAACCTTTCATGATGGAAGGTCTCACTTGGAATGCCATAGTGATAGATGCACCAAGATCGAACCACTGGCCAATTCTGCTCAGAATGGATATCAATGGAATGTCAGTAAAGAAGCCCTTTCGATTCAAAAAATTTTGGTTAACTCACCTAGATTTCCAAGAAAACATTGAACAATGATGGTAGGAAGTTGTGGTTCCTAGAGGCACTCCCATGTACAAATTCTAGCAGAAGCTAAAAAATCTCAAGAAGTGCCTAAATATATGGAATAAATCCACCTTTGGGAACATCTTCCATGCCTAAGATCTCCTAAACCATCAAATATAGGCCTTGCAGTAGAAAATAAGACATCAGGGCCTCATTGACACTCTAAAATAACAGGAGGCTATCCTAAATAAGCAGATGGTTGAGTGACGGGCACAAGAAGAAATCTTATGGAGACAAAAATCATGTATCCATTGGCTCAAAGAGGGGGAGAATAATTCCAATTTCTTCCATAGATCGATGCTTTAGCGACAGCACATCAACCGCATCTCTCACCTCTCCATGGATCAAGGAATAGAACTACAGCAGCACAAAGACATAGAATAGGAGCTACTCACTTATTAAAGGAAGCTTCTATATGAAACTCTAATGAACCGCACTCAAGCCATAGACACCATCACACAGCGCATTCTAAAGAGTGTCACTAGAGAAAAAAATGAGGCCTTGAAGTGTCCAATCACACAGGAAGAGGTGTATCAAGCCCTTAAAGATATGCCCATAGGTAAAGCCCCTAGGCCTGATGGCTTCACAGACGATTTCTTTCACCACTATTGGGATATAATTAGAGAGGAAGTTTGGGAAATCATTAAGGATTCAAGGAGGTCCGGACATGTTCTACTGACTCTCAACGCCACTTTCCTCACCCTTATCCAAAAATAGGAAAAAGTGACTCATCTGAAACATTTCAGACCTATAGCACTCTGCAATCTGATCTACAAACTCCTCACGAAGGTTATTTCCAAGCGCCTCAAGATCATTCTTTTGTTTATTATCTCCCATGAATAATTCGGTTATGTGGAGAGTAGGAAGATCTTAGACAGTGTTATTTTAGCACATGAGGTGATTCATTCTCTCCAAACCACCAAATCTCTAGGTATGCTCCTTAAACTTGATCTCTCCAAATATTTTGACAAACTCGGTTGGGACTATATGAAAGCCACCCTTCTTGCTTTTGGCTTCAACCAATGTTGGGTTACCTAGATCGCTAAGCTCACTTCTTCTTCCCTTTTCTCCATCCTAGCCAATGGAGTTCCTTCCATACCCTTTTCCCCTACTAGAGTAATCAGACAAGGTGATTCACTCTTTCCCTTCCTTTTTATCATTATGGTAGAGGGTATTAGTTTCTCAATCAAATCCGCCATAACCAATCATACACTCCCGGGTCTTTCCCTGCATGGACTCTCTCCACCCATCTCCCACAATCAATTCATGGACGACCCCCTAATGATGGGGCTCCCCACAGTTCTAGAATCTAGCCACATCCACTCCATCATCCAAACCTTATGTGAAGCCTCTGGCATGGACATCAACCTAGCCAAATCTCAAATCTTCTTCTTCAACATGCCCCTCCCAGTGCAACTCCATATCACTCAGCACTTGGGGTTCACCCACAGCTCCCTTCCATCCAAGTATCTTGGAATTCCCCTCATTGATAAAGAAATGAGGAATAACTCATGGGAGGATCTTTTGTTTAATATCAGGAAAAGCTATCCTCTTGGACCTTTCTCTCCCTCAATCTCCCTGGTCGGTTGATTCTCCTTAAGTATGTCCTTCAAGCCCTCCCCATCTACACATTTTCATCCCTAGAAGCTCCAAGCTTTACCCTAAAGGCTATATGAAATCTGCAAAGGAACTTCTTATGGAAGGGCACCAATGAAGGATGCAAATGGGCTCTGGCAAGCTGGATAAAAACTTGTAGGCCAAAGCATGTTGTAGGACTAGGACTCAGATATACATCAAATCTCAACAAGGTCTTAAGCGCAAAAA
This sequence comes from Picea engelmannii, assembly GCA_009831015.1. Lineage (NCBI taxonomy): Eukaryota > Viridiplantae > Streptophyta > Pinopsida > Pinales > Pinaceae > Picea > Picea engelmannii. The sequence continues at coordinate 250,527 of ML777161.1, forward strand.
TATGGCGGAGATGGTTAAATCATCCCACGGACCTCTAGGCGCGCTTATGGAGAAATAAATACACACCCACCTCTTTGGAGGAGAATCTGATCATATGGAATGGTCACTATCCAGCGTCTCTAATTTGGAACACAGCGAAGCAAAAAAATGAAGTCATAGTGGACCACACGTTTTGGGAAATACAAGACAGTAAATCCACCTCCTTCTGGAATGACTAATCGCAAAAGCTACCCATCCTAGACTAGGATACCATAGTGGTCGACTATAAACGTCAAATGGAAAGTGCAGGGCTTTTTAAGGTGGCATATTACTGGAATCATAATGAAAATAGGGACACCTGGCACAGCTTAGTATTCCCCCTCCTGTGAACATTCAGTCTTGGTTAGAAAAAGTCAACTCTATAAAGATTCATTTCCACAAGGGGAAGGACATCCTCAGATGGGGTCACTCCACAACTAGGACCTTCAACCTCAAAGAAGCCTACTATCTCAGTGCAGGACACAACTCCCTCCCAAAATATCTAATCTGGGATAAAATTAGGGCAGCCCATCTCTGGCCCAAAATCAGCACCTTTCTCTGGTTGGTCACTCACCAAAGCATCCTCACTTGGAAAAAAAATTAAAAAAGGGGCCTCATAGGACCTTCTTGGTGTCCTTTGTGTTTCAATTAGGAGGAAACCAAAAATCACCTCCTCAACTTATGTCCCTTCAGTTCGCAGATTTGGGATCAGTGCTCTATCATCATGAGAGCGTCGGACAGAAACTGCACTAGTCTCAGGGAAACCATTGAGGGATGGAGAGACTCAATATTTCACTTTCCCATCCTCTATCATGTGTGGCAGCTTGTTTCTGGATTCATTCTATGGTAGTTGTGGAAAGAGAGTAATTATTTCATCTTCAAATCCACTCCCCTCGGATGGCAAGCAATCTAGACCAAAATTCAACTTAACATCAAGGAAACAATCAACTTACACCCCTAGATGGATTTGTACATGATCTTCCCTCCTCAAGAGAAGATCATCCTTAACTCTTGGAAACTCAGTCTCACCCCTGCTCCTCCCAAGATCATTCACGGACTCATAGGCCATGAAATTCCTTCCTAGTGGCAGCCTCTGGCGGAAGGATACTTCAAAATCAACTTTGACGATGTGTCCAAAGGCAACTTGGGCCCAGCAGGTTTCGAAGCTTCCATATGAAACAACAAAGGAGAAATCCTTCTTCTGATAGCGGGGAACTTGGGGGACAGCACCAAAAATTCAGTTGAACTATGGAGCTTTCTCAAAGGCCTCCAAGTGGCCCTAGATCAAGGTCTCAAGATTCTCGTCATGGAAGGGGATTCACGGATCATTATAAACCTCCTCTCACACCTCCTCGATGGAGCAGATCTGAAATGGGTCTCCTCGAGCTGGAGACTCATTAATGGCCTAGTTTAGATCAAACCTATGCTTCAGCCACACCTGGTGATCATTCCCTCCCATGTTCAATGAAAAGTGAATCAAGTGGCGGACAAGCTGGCGAATTTCGGGGGTCGACTTGAAGGAAGGGGACTTATGTTGCAACCCTGACTCCTCCCCGGATCACCCTCTAGTAAGAGCATGCATTTCCCAAGCCCTCAGCATGGATCACTCCCCGGATGGGGTTTCACCATGAAGATAGTGGTCATGGCTCTTGCCAGCGTACACTTGGCACCTGCTACCCATGTTCCTTTCTACCTCCACAACATCATCAATTATTTATGAGGAGAGTTAACTAGTGGCATTTCATTCTCTGGGCAGAGTACCTGCACCAGCTCCTCCACACAAGAGACATTATGAAAATGGGATGGAACTCTATCAAGTCTCATCATGTGAGTAGGCTCCTTCATTTATATCTCTCAGCGTTGGTTTACCTCGTTCATTATCACCTTTTGGCTCCTGCACTTCTAATATTATGCTCTAGATTACAGTACCTTCTCCATTGTGTCCCTCTTGTCTCTCTGAATTTTCTTTCCCCTCCTCTCCTCTTCATCCTCCTAATGCCAAGGCAAAGAGGAAAATCGAAGAGAGGGTCTGATTGGTATAATTCCTAGGGGCGTGGTTGTTGCCATAAACCAGACCTGCAACCCCCCTCTACTCACTCTTCCACCTTGTACCTTCCTCCTATGTCTTCCCCCTAGAATTGCAAGGTCAAATGGTTTGACAATTTGGGAAATTCACTTGGTTACGCACCTAAAATATGTGAGGAAGTGCCTTCAACCCAGCTTCCACCTTCTTTCCCGACCACCCCTTTGACTGCTCCTCCTAGTCACTCTGCCTCCTCCCATGAATCTCCTGCTTCTCTGCCTCTACCCTCACCTCCACCTCATCCTCCTTGTGCTCGTTGCAATGAACACATGGAGCTTCAAAGTGCAATTTCTATCATTTAGGACCCAATATTTGAGGTTCGACGTGACTTGGTGGATTTGTTGTTCAGATATGAGTTGTGGTAAGGATGAGAGGAGCACCTTGAGGAAATGATTTCCACTCTACTTCACATGACTCCAGCTCCAGGGATAATGGCCCCAACTATGGAACCAGTGACAAATGCGGGAGGGAAGCATACCCAATTGGACCCGGTTTCAAAGTGACGATGTGTCTTAAGTTCATAATCTAGTTTTTTCCAATAGCATTTTGGTTATCCTCTTTTGTTTCATTCATATCTCTCTACCTTGCTCTTTGGATATAGACTATGATAGGTACTTAGTTTTCAAACTGTGTCATGGATTGATAGATGGTTGCATTGGTTTCCCACATGGGCGATGCAACCATCTCACTACCTATTGAAGTCGACAAATGTATATGTTTTGATTGTGCAAGGTTCTTTTAATACAAATCTCTAACTTACAAAAAAAATATTATAATAAAATTAAATTTGATAAATATTATTTAATAATATTATAATAGAAATAATGTAAAATATTTTCCCTATATAATTTATTAAATATCTAATTTAATTTTATATAATATAAATATTTAGGATATTAATTGTGTTATTATTATTTAATAAGTATTATTATAATTTACATTTCATATAATAAATATATACAATTTCCCTCATATGGGGTGTTAGGGAAGCAATCGCACGAAATTAACCAGGCACCAGGCTCTCGTACATTTGTCTTTTACCCGATTCTTGATGTTATACTTGGCAGCTGCTCACTATGATTGTGTTCATCTGCATTCAATGATGGAAGTTGTTATATTTTTGGTGGAGTACTTCAACCCTATGTTGGTCATTCCTCTGGTATGATGTTGGATTTCGCTAGTTAACTTACTTGTTTGGAAATGAAGGCTCTTGGCAAGGGAAACATATGGTCTCTTGTTGTCAATGTCATCCCTCTGGGACTTAAATTCCCCCCTGGCTAGGTTTTTATTTCTTTGTGGCCCTATTTATTGTTGCTCTATGTTTTCCTCAACTCATGGCTAGTTTTCAGTCTTTGGGCACTCTCTCTAGTCCCTCTTTTGTTCCCTGGTTCACCCCTTCCATTTTCGCGAACTCTTGGTTTGTCTCCATGGAAAGGGTAAGCACTAGTCGCAGGAATTGTGGTAGGAGTGGATGGATTGTTTCTTCTCAGGCGTGATTGGATGCAAAACAATTCACTTCAATCTTTCAAGCTCATACGCCTCAGGATATTCATGCTGAAATCGAATTGGGGGAAGAGGATGCTCGAGTTCATAGGTACTTCGTTGAGGATGATGTTGTGGATGTGGATATATGTTCGTGGGTTCCAAATATAGGCTCTTCACGCACAAGGGAAACTAAATGCCTCAAAACAGTGGATTATACTAGCAAATTAAGTCACTTATGGGAAATTCTTAGGTTGAACAAAATGAGGTCTATAGTGAGATTTTGCTACAGTTAGATGATGTCCAACTACAAATCAAGCTAGTGGACCACAAGCTAAATCTGTTGATTGAGAAGTTGGTTGGTCTAAATTTATTCAAGATCAACATGGCCCAAGCCTAGGTTCATATATCTAAGGATAACAATTTGAATGTCGAAATTTTTGCATGATAAGTCTACTCATATTTTTGTTAATTAGTCTCAGAGGTAGAAAGACAATTCTCTCTCCTCGTCCTAGATATAAGACTATAGTTCAGTCCTCCTTCATTTTTTTCTTTAGATTTCAGTTTTTGGTATGTTATGGTATGTATGTCAAGAAATTATATATCCCTTCGGGATACTTAGATAGATAAACTGATTTTTTGTTGTTGGTCTAGTTTCCCCAATGATAAGACAACAACACAAACCATGTGTAGTTTCTTTTTTGTTTAATATGAAGTTCTCCAACAAGAATAACACACACACACATATATATATATAAGTTATAAATATTTATATTAATGTTATATAAAAAAAGTGTACTCATTTACTTTTGTGGTCTAGTACATATAGAATCAAAACCCTAAAGTCATCAACAATATAGGGCTAGAGTTCACTTAGTGTGGTAGGCTTGGAATAATATATGGTTGGGGAATCTCTATATATATGTTGGCTTCAAAACACCCCATCCAGGTAATAATTCTTATACCTCTCTATCTCAACCAACATCTTGCATTTCACTTATAAATTTTTGAATGTCGAACAAAGATGGAGATGTGAGGCATCGATTCCCTTAGTTCTCTAACTATAATATATATTAAATATACATTATCTATTGATATATACATATACATTAATATTATTAAGATGGTTATTATTAATTTATAATAATCCAAATTTTTTTAAATATTATTTTTTTCAATTAAGTTATAGTAAAAAAAAATGTAATAACATTAATATTTTGTAAAAATTTATTCTCCTTTTTTAATAATTTAATCAAAATTAGATACTTTTAAATATTATATATCTTTCACTAAAATTAGATACAAGACTTGAAAGCCTACTCAATCTCAATTATATTAATATATAATTGAGATTAAGTAAAATTGATTAATAATCTTTATTGTGATTAAAATTAAATTAAATTTATTAATACATATAAAAATTATTTAAAGTTAATTAATAGATAAGTAAAATAAAAATAAAGTTATTGAATATTAATCAATAAAATTACATGTCCTCGAGGTGTAGAACAGTTGGTGATGAAGTGTATTGCTAAGGCATTTCGTTATGTGAAGTCATTGGTTTGAAACCATCAACTAGCCTTGTCTGTCGCATGAGGGGTCATGTTGGGGTTATAGTGGTAGCAATCGGATAACACGGCCATGTGTCACATGAGTATGTGCCCGACTAGTTGTTGATTTCCCCAGTCAAAAAAAAAATCAATAAAATTACATAAAATATGTCCATAGATTTCGTTCACCACAACAACTTGAAATAGAATAGTGATCTTCAAGGGAATCGATTCTCCTAGCAAGTCCATGTCACCCTGTAACAAACCAAAGAAAAAACACAAAGCAGATGAAATGATAACCTGGTTGAGAAATTTCATAATCCCTCGGCGTCTAACCAACCTTAACACCATTATCCCACAACTAGCCCTAGAGGTAAGGAGTAATGGAACAAAAACATGCTAGAACATATATAGTAGCATGCAAGAATAGAGGTTTTATCCCATCGCATTTGAGTTCAAATGTTTCAAGGATTGAACAATATTACATGTCATGTGAAGGATGATGATTCTATTAGTACTCACCACATGAAAATAAACCAACATTATACGTGTAGATGTGAAATTCATTGATTAAGGGATTGTTTGGTGGGTTAATACACCATTAACCATAAGCACCCCCTCCTTTTGGCTTGATCCTACTTTGCATTCCATGTGAAGGATGACAATTATGTTGGTACTCACCACATGAAAATAAACCAAAATTATATGTGTGGACATGTGCAAATCATTAATTAAGGGATTGTTTGGTGGGTTAATACACCATTAACCATAAGTTCCCCCACCTTTTGGCTTGATCTTGCTTTTATGTAGTGAACTAGTCTAGTTCAAACTACACACATCCAAAATATTTGGAACATTGTAAATAAATCCATATGGATAACATAATAATTGAATAAGAATATATGAGATATGAGATGATTATAATGAGAATTACGGCCTGTATATATACCTGCATAGTGGTTCCCTTTTGTGAAGAGACGTGACCTTTCATTAGGAAAGTGTCCCTTCATTATGTCTTAGTTATTGATTATTAATTAGTGTTAATATTTATTTATTTATTTATTTATTACATTTCCTCCCCCTTTTGAAATGCTTTGTCCTCAAAGCATAATTATGGAAAGGATTTATGTCTTGCTCTAGCTTGTGATGTACTCACATAGTTCTCATTTCTTGATGTTGTTATGGTGGATAGTACAAGACGATAGGAACTTCTAAGTGTTGAGCAGAATTGACGAACTATAAAAGGATATGACCATCCTAAATTGATCTTGTGTGGAATGTTGTGCTTATATGATTTATCGATTAGTTTGTTCTCAATTGTACTCGCATTAGCATTCGTCAAACGATAAGACAATTGTTTTCCTTCTGAACGATGTTGATACTTTGATTTGTTAAAGTGTCTTCTCTTGTGATTGGGATGTCGACAAGGTATCTTGAAAGGATGACTTTCCTTTATTGTACATTTAGGATTTACTTCTGATGTTTCATCTTCTTCCCGTTCTAGTTTGTTGATAACTACTCTATTAGTAAGTACACTTGTAACTTCCATCCTTTGTACTCCAACATCCTTATATGTCTTTTCTCCAACTGGATTGGAATCTTTTTAAATTGTGATATTCATTGGATCTATATTTGTTCCTTTCTCCACAACTTGGATTTTAACACCTAAATATTTCAATTCTTCCTTCTCAATAAATTGTTCTAACTTATTCTCCAGTGACTTCTTATCATTTTTACACTTTTTGATTTGTGTGATTAGGTTTTGATTATGATTCTTCAAGCGAGAATTTGCGTCATCTGTTTCTAATAATTTCTTTATGAGATCTTGATTTTCTTGTTCCAACTTTTGAACGTGTTGTTTTGAATTCATTGACTTCTTAATCTGATTAAGTAGCTTTTAATTGTGTTCTTTTCAACGAAAAAAAATCTTTTTTTTTATCTGTAATAACTCTGTCATATTATTTTTGTATCTTTAATATTGACCATCGATTTTCCTGAAGGATCACCTTTGAGATGTCTTTCAGGTCTTTTGATGAAGGTATTATTGAATCTAACTTCATAGTAATGTCTTTAAATGTCATCATCTTCTTCATATAAGAGAACGTCAAAAACAGTTTCTCCATGTTTAAGATGGAGGTAGCCAAATTTTTAAACCAAGGTAAATCGAGAATTATGTCAATCTCTTTCTAATACATAGTTGTAACATTGAATTGACATATATATATGCATATTCATCAATTGTCCCTTGTAACTCCTTAATTTCATATTGTTTCATCAAAATATCTTATTTTTCAATTATATTCGGCTCTGGAATTAATAATTGATTTGTCAAATCAATATTAATGTAATTTTCATCACGGTTCATGCCGATAATGATGTTCACCTCTTTTCCTTGAATACTCCCCTTTAATGTAAATAACGCATAACATGAAATGTAACAACCTTCATAATAAAATCTTATTTTCTTCTTTTTAGAATTATCCATTTTTAAAAAGTATTTTCACGACTTCTAAAATCTTTTTATTAAATACCTTATTTCTTATTTACTTGTATAAAAGGATTTATATATGCCAATTTATACTCTTCAATTTATAAATGGCATCCTCAATAGTTTTATATAAATTTTTGTTAGTTTATACCCCTTTTATTATAAAACTGACTTAGGAATAACTAATTTCACTTTATATTCGCTTGCTTCACATAACTCTTCTCTTGATTAAAACTTAGTGATAATTTTTAAAACCCCTTTTTTTCTTTGAATAACCCTTTTTCTAACTTTGAATTTGCCCCTTTAAATAACTTTGGGGTCTCCCTTTATATATTTTAATAATATTTCACTTATTGTTGACCCTTGACCAAGTTTTGAGGATCCTTGGTCATGTTTGACCTAATTTTGGGACTTCGATGGGTTGTTGAAGGCGGAGCGCAAGACGAAGCGGAGATCGTGGGATCTCGACCCCTTTTAGGGCCCTTTTTGGGATTCAGGATTATGTAATGGGTATGGGATGTCGACCCATGGGTTTACCCATGCTTAAGCCTATTTTGTATGTATAAATATATGTTAAGGCGATGTAGTGAGAGGGGATGGCTAAGTGCTAGAGTTGGATCTAGGTGATCAAGAGTGGTAAGTGATTTGTGCATATTGTGTGAGACTTGCAGAGCTAAGTGAAATTCATTGTAAGAGATTGTGGAAGGATGTGTGATTAGATCTACTCAGGGAAGGAGGACCTAGTGAGCTGAGCAGATCCCCTGCCCTCTGGGGAGTAGGGTTTTTGAGGCTCTATGCATGTAACTGATTGAAGAAGCTAATAAAGAAGATAAAGAGTTGGTGGACATAGCCCCAGGGTGGGGGTGAACCATGTACATGTTGTGTTTCTCTGCTTTGTGCGATGTGTCGATGTGTTTATATGTTAATGTGCTTAGTGCTTCAATATAGATGAATGGTAGATAGATATGTTAATGCTATGTGCTTAATAGTATGGATCTGACCTATGTGAATATTCTTAGTGCTTAAATACTTTAGATCTGAATGAATATTGTGATACTTTGTAATTAGGGTTTAGCTGTGCTGTAACTAAGATTGGATATTGACGAATGTTAACTGTTGAGTGCTCTGTTAAGTGTTAGAATCACATATCTATGTCCCAGTTAAGGTTGCAGACATCTGAATCTTGCAACCACCCCTGCCTCTACCTCGGGTGAGACTTCATTTGCTTCGCAGGTGTTGCCAAAAGGGTCGATAGTTAGGGTTTTGTTTGTGCAATGTTGTAGAGTTGAACCCTAGGTCTGCCCCTGTGCCAACAAATGGTTTCATTGTTGGGACTTGAAACTGTGATTGTTGGGAACTGAAGAAAAATAAGCTTTGTGCGAAGATCTGACTTGAAATTGTGAAAGATATGTGCGTAGACCTATCTCTCTACTGCGCAATATTCTACTTTATCTCTGAAGTTCTGTGCCAAGAAGGGTCAGATCTGAAGAAAAGAGGTAAGATCTACAAGCTCTGTGCTCTGATAAAGGTAAGAATAGTGAAAAGTTTTAGATCTTGAAGCTTTGTGCTCTGTTGAAGATAAGATTAGTGGAATTTTTTGTTTCTAAAGTATGGGTCTAGGTATGTTTGATAAGATTTGTCCTAGCTTGAAAACTAGGGAACTAATAGATGAAAGAAGATTTGATTTGAGTAGATATGATAAGAATAGTGAAAGATATGGTATACCTATGCATAGAGAGAATGTTTGGACTAACAAATGGATGCAGGATCCTAGAAAGAAGTTTTTGCAGGTTAGCTACCATGATCCTAGCGCGTAGTATAGGAAATTTTAGGGATCATTTAATAGAAAGAGAGGATTAACTCTTTGTTACAGTTGCAGAAAACTAGGACATCTTGCTAAGGAATTCCCTGGAAGAAGACCTAGTTGCCTATGTTGCAAAGATATGGACCATGAAGTTTTGGATTTCCCTAGAATGATTGCTAAGGTTGAAAGGATGAATATGAGACAAAGAGACCACGAGAAAGTTCAAGCAACTGAGATTATGACAGAACCTCAGAAAGAATCAGAGACTGTATTGATGCAAATGAAAGAAACCCTAAATGACCACTGACATGTTAGATTATCAAAGATATTCAAAGAAAAAGAATGCATTGAAGTAAGAATAGGGGACTTCGACATTGACTATATTTTGGATGAGGAAACACATGTGAATATTATGACAGAAACAACTTGGGAAATTCTAGGAAACCTGTTATGATTTCTTCATTGAGAGGAATAGGATTATTCAAAGGAAAACTGATAACCCTATGTGGAAGACTTACCCAGATATCTATGACTGATCATGGAACTTCGATGGAGGAAGAATTTGAAGTTGTTAAATTTATTGAGAACAACGCTCCATTTACTATGTTACTAGGAAAACCTTGGATTGAAGGGGATCAAGCCAAAAGGAAAGAAGAAGAAATCTTAGAGCAGAAGAAGCAAGAGTTAATAGATTTCATGACTAGGAGGATCACACACTTGATTGAAGAACAACAGAACCAAGCGAATCTATTTAAAACCAGAGACTTGAATGTCGAAGTGGGAAGAACACTAGAAGACCCACAGAAGACTGAAGTACCTATTCCAAATACAGATGAAGTATTACCCCTGATTTCTAGGAAAGAATCTCAACATCGCAAAGTTACTCTGCTAAAAGAAGATAAGAATCATAATGGAAAAAGGAATACTCAGACGAATCTCACTGGAAAGGAGGCCTGAAAACTAAGTAAGAAGAGAGATAAGACTGAAAAGTTACAGAAAGTTCCAGAGGGAACTCTGCAAAAGGAAAAATTACAAAATTGGAACTTCACCAGGATATCAGAACAATGTCACATGGCACTTCACCATGGTGATGCAATATAGTCATTAAGAACAGTATAATCGTTAGACCGACGACCCGAATGGGTAGAAATGCATTTATGATCAAAAATTTCACCACCAGACCGTTGGGACCACGCCATAACGGACGAAACTAAGTTAATGAAGGCTCGTCACCCATTGCAAGAGATTCATTGCCAAGTTATCTATTTATCCCGCCGTGCCACGTAATGAGAAAACTTTTGCAAACCGTGAATCTAAATCCGCATACTAGTTTATTTCGCATAGTGATCATCGTGTTATTGCCATCCATTCTGTTGCATTAACTAGTTACTCTTCAAACCCGAGATATTCAACCATGAACGTGCATGTTGGATAAGCTTAGTGCTACAGAGAAAACTATTGAGGAAGTTCTCTTTGACCTAATGACTGAAAGAGTAATGTCTAAAAGAGAAATGTCTACAAGTATTCAAGCGTCATTGACGAGAGGAGTGAAAACCTCTCTGTCGACTACTCGTGGAGTCGGATCATCCAAACCATCAGTGGAAAAGAGAACCAAACACGGAGATGACCTAGAAAAGGCGAAGCTTATCCCAACCATATTGCCTGATTACATCCCGCCTCTGGCCGACACGGTGAGTCTAGATAGCATGTCAAGGGATTTCGAGTACTCCATGGTTATTGCATACCTCCCGAAGGGGATACATATAGTTCGTACGCAGCAATATAATATCACAGCATTGAAGTTCAGTGACTTCAACCTCGGAGATCACAAGAACTATAGAAAGCTCGCCTCGTACAAATACTTGACCAAGATGAAGGGTAAGAACTCAAAGATAATCCCCCAACCATGGACGATGAACCTCGCACAGTCCACCCTGTAAATGTAATGAAAATCCCACACTTCGAAAGGCAGTAGGAAGTGAATGCATGTGTCAAGCTATTACTTTCATGTTACCATGGTGGTTACTTATGGCTAGAAATTCGCATTACAGTCAATCTGATGTTGATCCATAGGATCATCGGATTAAGTATGCAAGGACCCAACCCGTAGGAGTTATATCCAGGAAAAGCCACAGATCACGCACTAGCACAGAAGATCAAAGATACATACGGCGATGTTGAAAAGGGGACGCGAGGATAAAATCTAGCCTCCATCTAGAATGGCGCAATGCGCCTAGCCTGTCGGATAATAGCCAAAAAGTTAGTATGTAATGTCTCCCACCTCTTAGAGAGGTAATGAGGAGACTCAGTGGCCTGGGCACCCCCACTAGATCATAGTCTCACACTGAAGGGGGAAAAAGTCAAGAAGTTAAAAGTTATATTTTTAAGTTGACTTAAGAAAGGAAAAGGAAAGGAGTAAAAGATAACT
>ML777161.1:283112-298011 GCA_009831015.1 Picea engelmannii
TATCTTGCAAGTCTTGATCACCCAAGCATAGGTATGCCTACCTTGGGTTTTGAAATATGTCATGATATTTGTTGGATGTTTGTGTGCAGCTTCCGTCAGGTTCTCCGAGTCTATACCCTTGCTTGAAAGTCTACAAAGTATTTCAGTCATCAGTTCGCGTCTTCTAACTTCATTCTTTGGGGGGCAATCTGTTACATGTCAAATTTACTCACTTTGATAGTGTCGCAAGTGTCGTCATTACAAAGGTCGCAAGTGTCGCATTTTGCTCACAAAGTCGCAAGTGTCGCAGGTGTCAAAGAAAGAATATTTCCATGATGCCTATGTCATTCCTATAACGACATGAGAAAGACACTTGAAACACCTCAAACATCTGATTTGGAAGAGGAGAAATGAGTCAACAGGCTTGCAAACCTTTTGCCATCTGAAAGCACCTCAAAAACTGAGTTTTTGGAGAGGAGCTCTCCCCCTTACACTATCTCAGAGCGCCGGCGCTCCCCCTTACACTGTCAGGGAACGTTATAACACTCCCCTAGCCCTTTTAAAGGAGCACTATAGATTTTGAGAGTGTTGGCGCCCCCTAAAGCCTACTAGGGAGCACTGCAACGCTCTGATGACCCTCTTGAGGGAGCGCTACCTATTCTAGGTGGTTGTTAAGCTGTTGAGATGAATGGGGGAAGCATTTTTTCATTCTTGGAAGGTAGTTGGATTCGAATCCCTAGTCCATCCATGATCCTAGGGCATATCCTCAACTGAAGGAGGAAAATCCTCAACTTCCCCAAGGATATCTCAAGTGGTTGGAGCCTTTCCAAGGCTATATAAGCAAGCTTTCTAATGGTGAAAGGGGATTGGAAATGGAGAATTACACCAAACTTATGATCTCATAAGTGGTGTTGGAGCTGATTGGGGGAAGAATTAAAGATATGAAACTTATGATCTTGGAGGAAACTCACAGTCAGCCAAAGGTGAGTGATCAGTGAAGCTGTTGTTATCCAGGTCATGGATCTTTCAGGCAAGGGTTAGACGAAGAGGACTTAACGAAGCTGTCGCATTCGCATCTATGATTGTAAGTACTGTTGTCGTTATTCTCATCAATATGACACGCTTGGCATGTTTCTTTCTAGTTTGTGTCTAATGTCACATGAACTTATCACTTGTTGATAGATTTGTTTTCAAGCTAATATCAATAGAGTAGGAAGCGGTCGTATCTTGTTTTGTCCACAGAACTCGACGAGGAGCAAAGGATTGAAGTTCAACTCAGAGCGTGCAGGGACAAACGTCGATAAAAAGGTACTTTTGTCATCCTTCCTTCTCATGTGTTAGTTTAGATAGATTTAAAAGGAAGTTAGTGCCCATGATAAGAATTTTCTGTCTAGAGTTAGGGTCAAGCTCTTAGAGGCGATCTACCTATCCGCAGGGAGATTTTCCTACAACAGTTGGCCCTTAACCAAGTTTTGAGGATCCTTGGTCAAGTTTGACCTAATTTTTGGACTTTGACAGTTTGTCGAAGGTGGAGCATAAGACAAAGTGGAGATCATGGGATCTCAGCCCCTTTTAGGGCCCTTTTTGGGATTTGGGATTATGTAATGGGTATGGGATGTCGGCCCATGGGTTTACCTATGCTTAAGCCTATTTTGTATGTATAAATAGATGCTAAGGTGATATAGTGAGAGGGGATGGCTACATGCTAGAGTTGGATCTAGGTGATCAAGAGTGGTAAGTGCTTTGTGCATATTATGTGAGACTTTCAGAGCTAAGTGCAAGTCATTGTAAGAGATTGTGGAAGTTTGTGTGCTTAGATCTACTCGGGGAAGGAGTATTTAGCAAGCTGCGCAGATCCCTTGCCCTCTGTGGAGTAGGGTTTTTTAGGCTCTATGCATGTAACTGATTGAAGAAGATAATAAAGAAGACAAAGAGTTGTTGGACATAGCCCCAGGGTGGGGGTGAACCACGTACATGTTGTGTTGCTCTTCTTTGTGCGATGTGTTGATGTGTTTATATGTTAATGTGCTTAGTGCTTCAATATAGATGAATGGTAGATAGATATGTTAATGCTATGTGCTTAATAGTATGAATCTGACCTATGTGAATATGCTTAGTGCTTAAATACCTTAGATCTGAATGAATATTGTGATACTCTATAATTAGGTTTAACTACGTTGTAACTAAGACTGGATATTGATGAATGTTAACTGTTGAGTGCTATGTTAAGTGTTAGAATCGCATATCTGTGTCCTAGCTAAGGTTGCAGGCATCTGATTCCTGCAACCACCCTTGCCTCTAACTCGGGTGAGACTTCATCTACTTCGCAGGTGTTGCCGAAAGGGCCGGTAGTTAGGGTTTTGTTGGTGCGCTATTGTAGCGTTGAACCCTGGGTCTGCCCCTGTGCCAACACTTGTGTGTGTGTGTGTGTGTGTGTGTGTGTGTGTGTGTTCTTTTTCCTTATTTTTGATTTAAAAATTAAATACCCTTTTAGGATAGAAACTTTAAATACTCCTTTCACCTTATAAACAACACTCTCAATATGATACACTTATTAGGATTCTCAAGGGGATTCTAAGTGTAGAGTTTCTGAGATGCCTGCATAGAAGATATAGCTAACAATGAAACATACACAGCTTGCTATGGTGGATGAAGAGAGAAGATAAAAATTGGAGAAAATAATGAAAATAATTTCTATTATATGAGTAAGAGAATGATACAATACAAGTGATGTTTTATGTATGACACAACCACTACTACAAAATGAGAGATAAGTGATCAGGCGACCAAAACATTTGGTCACCACGGTTTTTTCAAGGGATAAATGACCAAAATTGATAAATTTTAAGTGAGCTAACTAAAAAAGACCAAGATAAATGACCACTTTGGTCACAGGATAAGAACTATACTAAAAAAGACCAAGATAAATGACCAAATTTGGTCACGGGATATAAATAGACTAAAAATGACCACATAAAAATTGGTCATTTATTTGGTGTTTTTTAGTTGTGTCACTCTGACAATGGAAAATTACAATTTTGACAATGAATTTGTACAATTTACTAAATTTTAACATTGTAGATGGATTTAGGGGGTCTCTGAATCCATCTGTAGTGTTAGAATTTAGTAAATTGTAGACCCCCTCATGTGTCACAGCTTAGAAATTGACACCAAATTAGCTATCATGACGATGTCCTAACTGTAAGCTAATTATAATATGGCTTATATATCAAATATATCATCTTGAAAATTCCCTTAGCTGGAACTAATTACTTTGAACTAGATCCAACCATGGGAAACTACTCTATATTGTCAATTATTAGACTTTATATTGCTCACACTAGTGAACGAGGAAGAAACCTCTAGAAGGATGAGGATGCTTGACTTAAACCCTTCACCACCAGAGCTAAATGAAAGTGAACATATGAAATCGGGAAAGCGAATTGAAGACTATTCCAAGCACACTAATTTGGCATACTCGTCCCCATGACATCCGCTACTCCTAGTGATAAAGGATCCTACATGACAAACACTCAAGAATGATAGTTCCAAACAGGATTTGACATATCATCATCGAAAATTGACTCATCCACTTTTACACCCAAAATTAAGTCTTGATTGTGTTCAAGATCAAGGACAAAGGATTCAAAAGTGATATCCTTGTTCATAAGAAGCCTAATAATGTGCATAACATGTATTATTTTGTTATAATATTTTGAAAATTTATTTTTAAACAAAAATGAATTTGTTTCAATTTTTATTATTATTATAATATATTTAAGTAAAATATTTATAGTTTTTTTTTTCTACTAGTTTGGCCATGACCTGTGGGACTAGCCTGTGGCTGAGAAACCGTGACTCAGGGGCATCTAAGCAGTCAAAATCACTCGGGGATCGCACCCAGCCTGAGCCACACCAACCCTTAACATGGTTGGAGTTTTTGTCCCCGCAGGTTTCGAACCGGTGACTTTAACATCACGGAGTGCCTTAACAGCACACTCCATCACCGATGTCCTACACCTTAGGGACATTAAAATTTGAAAGACATGGGGGTGGGCTTTGATCCACCTATGTGTGCATTGGTCACGATACCATTTAATATAGTATCTTTGGGTGCAACCACATGTTTGACCACTACCTCAAGGTGCCCCCATGGCTTTAGGTTAGGCCCTCACGAGAATTGAGCCTTGCCCAATGGTGAAAAATTCCCTGTTTTCCACCATTGGATCCAACCCCTTTGGGCAATAAAATTTGTATAGTTATAATACATTTAATATTAACAATAATTATACCATACCAAAAATACCTTTGTTACTAGTCAAATGCTTATAATGTTAAGCATATCGACTTGGCCTTCCTTTTAACAATGTTAAACAACCAAGTAAAGTGTGCAACTAAAGATTAAAGAATAATCATTTAAAATATTAGTCTCAATATACATAATTTTATAATTTAGTAATATTTTAAAAACTCAATAATATTTTACTATTATTTATTTATTTAAACATGAATTTAATTGCAATTAGAGATTCAATTTGCCACCATTTTTTTCAACACAAAAGGAATGGGATTGTTTATATTTTGGATACATGAATCTCCTAATTGGTTAGGCACCAACTCGAATTGGATCGAATTCAACATCAGGCACATGCCCATTCTCATCTTGGATTCTAGATTTCATAGTTCATATAAATTCTTTTCCTTTCCTTTGCGATTCCATTCATGGTGATGTACCGTGGTCCCTTTGTGTAGGTTTTAGTTGTGATGGAGCCATTTTCAAAGGTATTGACAGCAAAATTCATAAAAACCCAAATCACAACAATAGCAACATGTCTTGAGGCAAATCTTGAGGTCGACTTGTTGAGGAGTGGAAGGCCTAGCGTAAGAACCATCCCCATGTATGTATGTTTTCTACTCTTGACCCTAATTAAAATTATATTACAAGTCGCAAAACATGCAAGGAACCCTTCTAGGGAAGTATCCCAAGTTGTTATGCTCGGCAAGTATTTGATACAATGCATGAACCTAATATGGTTTCATGGCATACAAGGATTGGCGGGTATGCATATAATGAGGACTGTGATGAGACTTTGTGTCTTTTTAATCAAATGTAATCATAAGAGACAACACGTGATGTGTTTGAAAATATCCATCAAAGAAATGTTATTTGATGCAGGAGCATCGCTCCATGCCAGCCAGCCACGTCAGCACGCACGCATTCAAAGATGAGAAGAGAGGCGCAGCCTCATTTGAAATTTGAATGAATGTAAATTTAATGTGCTTAGGATGTTGAGCCATGAAAGTTGTGCCTTTGTGCAGGAATTAGATAGGATCGGCTTTAATGCCAAGATCGGCTGAGATCTAGATCCAGATGTTGGACTAGACAGCCATTGAATATAATTTATTAGAGTAGGTGAACCTGGAGGGAAGCACTCGATGAGCCCCTCAGGTAAAAGAGATTTTGAGATCTCATTTTGAGTAGTGGTAGAAGGGGAGAGTAGAGTAGAGTAGAGAAGAGCCGAGGAGAGCTCGGGAACTCCTTTGTAAAATACAGGTGTTTGCCATTTAATATAACAGAGCAGTTTTTCTTGCATTTTCTGTGTTGAATGGATGTCGGTGTGTATTCTCTATGCGTGTCGTGAATGCATGTTATGTTGGCATTAGCAGGAGTGTGTTTGATTTCAAGTTAAAGGTCTTTGAGGCTTCGCACCAGGAGGGTGTGACAGAACGCTGCGGGTTCTGAGAGCCATGCATAGAGGTTGCACTTATGAACTCTGCAGAGTCAGACAAAGACATGCTGAGGCATAGAAGCTGGAATAATTGACTTGAGAAGAAGACCTCAAGGTTGTTGAATACCTTGGAGGTAGGGTTGTGTATCTGAGACACAGTTGCAGACAGAATCACTGAGGATTCTGTAGGAGCTCTGACAAGTGGGCATTGAGCGTAAGCATGAGGTGTTGGAGAAAGAAATCTATTGTGAGTTCGGAGAAGACCAGAATCACTGAGGATTCTGAGAGACTCTACCAAGTGGGCATTGAGCAACTACAAAGGGTGCACATAAGGAGACAGAACCGTTGGAGTGTTCTGTGGAAGAAAAGATACTCCGCCAAGAGGGCTTCGAGGAAGTGTGCAGACAGGCACAGAAGGAGGAGAGAACTCTTTGATTTCTGCTACTTGAGGAAGAATCCACTGAAGGATCTTCGTTGGGTTACTGAATACACAGAAGGCTCAGCAAGAGGTTGTTTGAGCAGAGGATAAGCTCAGGAGGACAAGTGCTTTCATGCATAGAGTCAGGTTGCAAGGAGTGCAGAGACCAAAGAACCCTTTGGAGAGTTTAAAGTTCCCAAAGCTCTGGAGGAATAGCACTTTTACGCGCAGTAGCGAAGCTCAAGATTCGGAAGTTCGCCGAGAGGAAAGAAGTAAAGGTTGAGGTATTCAAAAAATTGAAATTCTTCCAAGTGTGGGAAGAAAGAGTGCCAAATCTCGGGAGGAGCAACGTGGGCCATTGGATCAGCTGATAGAATCTAGACCGTTGGTTTCCAAGTCCAACAAGCAGTCGGGGGAGTGCACAGAAGGAAGGACAGGTCTGAGCCGTTAGATCTGAGCAGAGATCTCGATAGCCGTCGGATCTGCTGAAGCTGCAAGGAAGTTAAGCCCTCGCAGATAGGAGGAGAGAAGTCTCGACACAAGGAGTGATCATCGGGATATCAGGATATCAAGGACGTAAGGAGAGTCCCTCGGCATCAGAGATCACGAATTAGCGATGAGGATCTGGACCATTCGTGGGAGCAGACGCGTGTCACGAGATTACCCACATCGGGGACTCAGGAATTAGAGGTTGGAAGAGGAAGCCATTCGACTTCACGAGCCGTGAAATGGAGAGAAGATTGTAGTCGTCCATCTGAGGAGGACAGGTGGTAGAGATCGAGGAGATTTCGCGAACTCGGAAGCTCGTGAGTGGGAGAGCCAAGGATTTAGTGTTAAAATTTGTGAGGCGCGAGGTCATGAAGTCACAAAGTGGCGAAAGGATTGTGACCATCCATCTGGGTAGGACAGGTGGCAGAGATCAGAGAGATCTTGTGAACTTGGGAGTTTGCAGGGTGAAAGCCCAAATATTGGTTGCTCAAAGTCGTGAGGCGTGAGGTCGCGATGTGGCGAAGTGGCGAGAAGATTGGAGCCGTCCATATGAGGAGGATAGGTGGCGAGAGATCGAGAGATCTCGTGAACTCGGGAGTTCATAGGTTGAGAGCCCAAACATTGGGTATTCAAAGTCATGAGGACGCTAGGAGCGAGGAGGAGATAGATCGAGAGATCTTGCGAACTCAGGAGTTCACAGGTTGAGAGCCCAAACATTGGGTATTCAAAGTCATGAGGACGCGAGGAGAAAGGAGGAGATAGCCATTGGATCCTGATCATAAGGGGACCGTTGGATCCGCACGTGGGATCGTGTATCGGGACCTCGCAAGAAAAGGTCCGAGTTTTTGGGCGCGGGGGATCGCAAGATTGCGAGAAAGCGATATCCTGACAACTGGAGAGTAGTGTGGGCCATAGCAGAGTTAGTGAGTGGAGTACAGGTGGCACAAAGGATTCGCAAGTTGCGAAGTGCCAAGGAGAGAGATTCATGTGGACGCCGAGTCGCGAAGTGTCGAGGAGCCGAGATTCATGTGGACGCTGAGTCGTGAAGTGCCGAGGAGCCAATATTTGTGTAGGACGCGTGGCAGAGCATAAGGTGGGACCACGCGGCTGAAGGGTGGAAACGTGTTGCTTGAAGACAGGAGTCAACGCTCCGTTGAATTCTCGTGTCTCGGGGATTCACAGAATAGGAAGGTGAAAACTTGATGGTTCAACCGGCGAGGTTGCGAGGTTGTGAGGTAAGGCCACGGTTGTGGAGGTAGTGGTCATATGGTGGGAGATGAGCCTGGAGGGCCAATGCATAAATGAAAAGGAGCTCATCGAAAATTGGGGAATTGAGAGGACAGTGACTCTCAATAACAGGAAGTGTGAAACCTTGAAACCCTGATAGTGAGTCGGGGATAACCACGGCCAAGTGCAGGGGCCGAAAAGGAGGAAAAGGAAGGACTTGTGGACCGGGTCAGGTTGTTGCAGTAGTGATTCCTGAGGGAATCCAAGGAGCTAATTCGGCTCATGACGGAGTGAATTCGAACGATCCTGTGAGCGGGTGAGTCTAAGGAATAGGGACACACAGCTCGCCTTGCACCAGGTGGTATCAGAGCGGGAATCTATTTGTATATTGCAGATAGAGCATAGAGTAGAAAGAATATAGAGCACGGGAGGACTCTGTAATGGTTGTTTGCAGATTCGCAGCAATCAAGGAGACAGTCAGCAGGACTGTAGGATGAAGCTGAGCACTCAGGATTGCAGGAGTGACAGCAGCAGATCTGTCAGGGAGGCAGATAGACACAGCAAGATGGCTACTGAAGGCCATAGAAAGAAGAGCAAGGCAGAAAATCTTGTCGAATTTGATAAAGAAATGAAAAGAGAACTCTATGAAGTAAAGGAAGACATAGAGGAGTTCGAACTGCGGATGCGGCAAGATAGGAGGAGGAGACAAATGCATGAATTTCCCATGAAGAAGGCAAAAGAAAATGGCTAGTCAAGGAGTTGATGATCAGAGGGTAGCGCAGGCTATTGAGAAAATGGTTGAGGTATGCTGAAAACCTCAAGGCCACAGAAGAAAGGATTATTATTCATTGTTGGCCAGAGGCTGGAAAAGGTCTCGATGATTGGGATGATGAAGAAGATGAAATGAGATCGGTTGATGATCTCAAGAACTGCCAGGAGGGCAGAGCAGAAGAAATTCCAGATTTCCATAAGGGAAACGAGTTGAGATCAGTTGAGGATCTCACGGACTGTCAGGAGGACAGCGAGGGAATTTCACATTTCCAGCTGGGAAATGATGAGATATCGCTGAGGGATCTCGAAGACTACCAGGAGGGTAGTGGAAGCATCTCAGACTGCTAGGTGGGCAGAGATGAACATTCGAGACTGTCTGAAAGTCTCATGGACTCAGAGGAGAGTTCAATTCAGCAAGGAGTGCTGAT
The DNA here is from genome assembly GCA_009831015.1 of Picea engelmannii. Taxonomy (NCBI): domain Eukaryota; kingdom Viridiplantae; phylum Streptophyta; class Pinopsida; order Pinales; family Pinaceae; genus Picea; species Picea engelmannii. The sequence goes on from ML777161.1 coordinate 292,154, forward strand.
GAAGATGGAATCGGTTGATCTCATAGTCTACTAGGAGAGCAGCAGGGGAATCCCATATTGCCAGGTGAGCAGGGATGAGTAGGGGAATTTGGATCATCCAGAGGAGCTGACAGAGCAGATGAGACTGTATGAGGGTCGCATAAATTCAGAGGTGAATTTGGATCAGTAGGTGCAGCTGACAGAGGAGAAAGATCAGGATGATCTCCTGATGATTAGGGGAATTGAGATATTCCTACCATGTGCCTGGGAGGAGGCATAATTTTTTGTTGCAGATGGTGCAATAGCAGAACATTCACAACTATCGATGATTTCAGGGAAGAAGAAGAAGAATTGGAGTAGACTTTGGAAGCTGCCCAAGCAGAAGAAAGAAAAGAGAAGGAGAATTCTGAGGAACAACTCGATGATTTCAGCCAGGGAGTTGAAAGGGAAGAAGTTGTAGCACTAAAGCTGACAACAGAAGAAGAAGAAGAAGAAGCGAAAGAAGAGAGTGAGCATTCTGAGGAATGGCTCAACGCATTCAGCATTGAAGCTGAAGAGACTGCAATAGGGGAGTTTGCAGCAGAGGATGAAGAAGATGAACATTCTGGGGAATGGCTCATTACTTTCAGCTAGGAAGCTGAAAGAGTTGTAGCATTGGAGCTAACAGTCGAAGAAGCAGAAAAGGATGACGAGCATTTCGAGGAATGGCTCAGTATTTTCAGCCATGAAGCTGAACAAAATGCAACAGAGGAGGTTGCAGAAGCAGAGGAAGAAGAGGCAGACGACATTTTCTTTGCTGATCTGTGGGATCAATTTGAAGCCCTGGAGGAAAGGGTAAAAGTGCAGGGCATGCACATCCAATAGGTAAAGTTGGAAACAGATAAGGAAGGAGGCATGGGAGATCATGGTGATATTCTCATGTGCCAAAAAAATTTGCAGCTGAGGAGACTGCAACAATAGGACCAGCCACTGGAGCAGCTAGATGATATGATAGAGGATATCAGAAGGCTAATGTTGGGGTTAGCAAGAACTACCAGTGAGGAGCAGCTGGGCAGAGAAGAGGCAACAGCAGCAGCAGCAGCAGAATGGAGCAGATGAGAAGCTTCAGATACTAGTTTGGGATCCAGGAGGATTTCCAACCACTCAGAGGAAAAGCTCATGAGCAGGAGCTCATGATTTTTGCAGCGGTGGAGTATGATGCAGGAGCATCGCTCCATGCCAGCCAGCCACGTCAGTGCGCATGCATTCAAAGCTGAGAAGAGAGGCACAGCCTCATTTGAAATTTGAATGAATGTAAATTTAATGTGCTTAGGTTTTTGAGCCAGGAAAGTCGTGCCTTTGTGCAGGCATTAGATAGGATCCGCTGAGATCTAGATACAGATGCTGGACTAGACAGCCATTGAATGTAATTTATTAGAGTAGGTGAACCTGGAGGGAAGCACTCGATGAGCCCCTCAGGTAAAAGAGATTTTGAGATCTCATTTTGAGTAGTGGTAGAAGGGGAGAGTAGAGTAGAGTAGAGAAGTGTCGAGGAGAGCTCGGGAACTCCTTTGTAAAATACAGGCATTTTCCATTTAATATAACAGAGCAGTTTTTCCTGCATTTTCTGTGTTGAATGGATGTCGGTGTGTATTCTATATGCATGTCATGAATGCATGTTATGTTGGCATTAGCAGGAGTGTGTTTGATTTCAGGTTAAATATCTTTGAGGCTTCGCACCAGGAGGGTGTGACAGAACGATGTGGGTTCTGAGAGCCGTGCACAGAGGTTTCGCTTCTGAACTCTGCGGAGTCAGACAAAGACGTGTTGAGGCATAGAAGCTGGAATCATCGACTCGAGAAGAAGACCTCAAGGTTGTTGAATACCTTGGAGGCAGGGCTGTGTATCTGAGACACAGTTGCAGACAGAATCACTGAGGATTTTGAAGGAGCTCTGTCAGGTGGGCATTGAGCGTAAGAACGAGGTGTTGGAGAAAGAACTCTGCTGTGAATTCAGAGAAGACCAGAATCACTGAGGATTCTGAGAGACTCTACCAAGTGGGCATTGAACAAGTGAAAAGGGTGCACATAAGGAGACAGAACCGTTGGAGTGTTATGTGGAAGAGAAGATACTCTGCCAAGAGGGCATCGAGGAAGTGTGCAGACAGGCACAGACGGAGGAGAGAACTCTTTGAGTTCTGCTACTTGAGGAAGAATCCATTGAAGGATCTTCGTTGGGTTACTGAATACCCAGAAGGCTCAGCAAGAGGTTGCTTGAGCAGAGGATAAGCTCAGGAGGACGAGTTCTTTCACGCACAGAGTTGGGCTGCAAGGAGTGCAGAGACTAGAGAACCCTTTGGAGAGTTCAAAGTTCCCAAAGCTTAGGAGGAATAGTTCTTTTACGCACAATAGAGAAGCTCAAGATTCGGGAGTTCACCGTGAGGAAAGAAGTAAAGTTCGAGGTCTTCAAAAAATTGAAATTCTTCCAAGTGCGGGAAGAAAGAGCGCCAAAGCTCGGGAGGAGAAACGTGGGCCATTGGATCAGTCGATAGAATATGGACCATTGGCTTCCAAGTCCAAGGAGCAGCCGGGGGAGCACACAGAAGGAAGGACAGGTCTGAGTCGTTAGATCTGAGCAGAGATCCTGATAGCCGTCGGATCTGTTGAAGCTGCGAGGAAGTTAATCCCTCGCAGACTGGAGGAGAGAAGTCCCAACACGAGGAGTGATCATCGAGATATCGGGATATCAAGGATGGAAGGAGAGTCCCTCGACATCAGAGATCGCGAATTAGCGACGAGGATCTATACCATTCATGGGAGCGGACACGTGTCACGAGATTACCCACATCGGGGACTCGAGCATCAGAGGTTGGAAGAGGAAGCCATTCGACTTCACAAGCCATGAAATGGTGAGAATATCGTAGCCGTCCATCTGAGGAGGACAGGTGGTAGAGATCGAGGAGATGTCGCGAACTCGGAAGCTCGTGAGTGGGAGAGCCGAGGATTTAGTGTTAAAAGTCGTGAGGCGCGAGGTCACGAAGTCACGAAGTGGTGAAAGTATTGTGGCCATCCATCTGGGTAGGACAGGTGGCAAATATTAGAGAGATCTCGCGAACTCGGGAGTTCGCAGGGTGAAAGCCCAAATATTGGTTGCTCAAATTCGTGAGGCGTGAGGTCGCGAGGCGGCGAAGTGGTGAGAAGATTGGAGCCGTCCATCTGAGGAGGATAGGTGGCAAGAGATCGAGAGATCTCGCAAACTCGGGAGTTCACAGGTTGAGAGCCCAAACATTGGGTATTCAAAGTCACGAGGACGCGAGGAGCGAGGAGGGGATAGATCGAGAGATCTTGCGAACTCGGGAGTTCGCAGGTTGAGAGCCCAAACATTGGGTATTCAAAGTCACGAGGATGCGAGGAGCGAGGAGAAGATAGCCGTTGGATCCGGATCGTAAGGGGACTGTTGGATCCGCACGTGGGATCGTGTATTGGGACCTCGCAAGAAAAGGTCCGAGGTTTTGGGCACGGGGGATCGCGAGATTGTGAGAAAGCGATATCCTGACAGCTGGAGAGCAGTGTGGGCCATAACAGAGTCGAGGAGTGGAGTACAGGTGGCACAAAGGATTAGCGAGTCACGAAGTGCCGAGGAGCGAGATTCGTGTGGACACCGAGTCGCAAAGTGCCGAGGAGCCGAGATTCGTGTGGACGTCGAGTTGCGAAGTGCCGAGGAGCCGAGATTCGTGTAGGACGCGTGGCAGAGCATAAGGTGGGATCGCGCGATCGAAGGGTGGACACGTGTTGCCTGAAGACAGAAGTCAGCACTCCGTTGAATTCTCGCGTCTCGGGGATTCATGAAATAGGAAGGTGAAAACTCAATGGTTCAACCGGCGACATTGCGAGGTTGCGAGGTAAGGCCACGGTTGTGGAGGTAGTGGTCATATGGTGGGAGCTGAGCCTGGAGGGCCAGCACATAAAGGAAAAGGAGCTCATCGGAAATCGGGGAATCGAGAGGATAGTGACTCTCGATAACAGGAAGTGTGAAACCCCAAAACCCTGATAGTGAGTCGGGGATAACCACAGCCAAGTGCAGGGGCCGAAAAGGAGGAAAAGGAAGGACCTGTGGACCAGGTCAGGTTGTTGCAGCAGTGATTCCCGAGGGAATCCAAGAAGCTAATTCGGCTCACGACGAAGTGAATTTGAACGATCCTGTGAGCGGGTGAGTCTGAGGAACAGGGACACACAACTCGCCTTGCATCATTATTTCTTAGATAGTCATGGGTTGGACACATAGTTTTGGTCCAGGAAGAATTGTTCATGCATCATCCTCCCTTTCCCTTACTATTGCAGAAACTTGTTTCTTGCAGCCCCAATAGATATCTCGAGTGAGACTTCATTTGCGAAAGCACGTGATGTCAAAAGGGCTGGTGTTTTGAGGGGTTTTTTTGTCACAGTCAACCCAAACCCTGGTTCTGATAACCCCTGCACAAGAAATAAGTAGCCAACAAATGGTTTCGTTGATGAATGCATAGTTAGGATGGTGAATGATTATTTCATGGACATTGTGGAGTTTCTACATACAGGTGTGGCTCCCTCCGACATGACGGTGATGTAGAAGAAACAATTGGTCGTCAAGGAAACAAACTATCAACTCTTTTCACGAAACTTGTATAAGTTAGGGGTAGATGGAATCTTGAGGCGTTGCGTACTGGAGCACGAAAGAACATCCATATTGGAGGAAGTACACTGTGGGATTGTTGGAGGACATTACGCAGGAAAATCAATGACACAAAATATTTTATGCATGGGGATTTGGTGGCCTACATTATTCAAGGACATGAAGGAGTATTGGCATTCCTGTGACATATGCCAAATAGTGGGTAAATTGTCTCGACGTGATGAAATGTCACTAAATACACAAGTTATGTTGCAAACATTCGATAATTGGGCTTTTGATTTTGTGGGTCCCATCAACCCACAAGTAAGGAGATCAAGAGCAAGGTACATCATCATTGTGACCGAGTATTTAACTAGGTGGGCAGAAGTAGCACCAGTTATTGATTTCACTACAGAGACTGTTGCATGGTTCTTGTTATCACTCCAGGGAACTACTTAGGGTTGTAGACTAAGTATGCCTGGTAACTTAAGAATTCAATACCTTTTTAGCAAATGGATCGATGGGATACCACAATAACTCGATGGAAAGGTTGCTTATCAAATAGTTAAATGAGCCAGTGCTCTTAGAAACTGTAAATCAGATGATAAATAACAGAGATGGTATGCAGAATATTGTTGAGACAACCAAATACATTAACATGCAGGGTTTATGCAACCAAATACATGCATAACATCGGGTCACACACAGCAATAGGAATTTCCTCAATCCAAATTATGAGCACAGGCTAAACTAATTTGAACAGAGTGCAGAACAATGGTGGATGAAAATATCTGATCACAACAACAAGAGAAAACTGTGATTTTTTATTAGAAAAAAGCAACCAAAACATACAGCAAAGTCTCTCCAAGTTCGAACCATTGTTTGATTTCAAAATAGGCATATATAGCCTTTACAATACGGTTGCACAGATCCTAAAAACATGGATCTGTTATTAACTGAGAACAGTCCTATTTTACTTAAACAACTATAACAATAAAGTCTTCAATAACATAAAATAGCATTCGAACTATCTTCATTATGCGCAAATCTTTCATCTGCTCTCTCCAGCTTCCAGCTCCTGCGATGCATTAAGGCAGCATGACACATGTTCGTAACTGTTTCATCCTCCCAACTTTCTGGTTGAGTCGTGGTATATGGCATTGAAGGCAAAACCAAAATTTCCTCGTATGCTTTGATTTTGAACCGTTTTGCATGCCATTTAATGATGCATGGCACGCTGGCATATCTTCGCA
>ML777161.1:306901-317791 GCA_009831015.1 Picea engelmannii
TTAGCTGCTGAAAGCAAAACCACGTGCCACATCATTTAAAAACATTTCTTAGCGCGAAAGTCAGTACTCTCCATATCGTGCCACGTGCCAACTGTCTATCGAGCTTCTCGCGCCTCGTTACTTTCCACAGCACCTTGAACTGAAGAAACAGCGATGTTAGTTGTTGAAAGCTAGCGCTTCCCACAGCACTCAATGGGTTGTTTTACATAAGGTTAGTTGTTGAAAGCAAACAGTCACATTTTCGAAATAGAAGACTTTATTTTTGATTATTTCCTAGGACACACCAAGAAACCAAAATTTTTCTGAACTGAAAAAACTCAAAAATGACTTGAAGCTACTACTGAAAGCTATGATATCCCACCAAAATTCGGCCAAAAGGACGGTTTTGTTTTGGGAGTTAACAGTTCCTATTTGAGAATGTAGTCACTAGGTTTGGTTGTCCATGCATATTACTTAGAAATAAAGGTATGAACTTTCTTAACCAAACCATTGTTGCATTAACTGAGGAATTTCATATTCATCATCAGAAAAGTAATCCATATCACCCTCGAGATAATGGCATAGTAGAATCGTTCAATAAAATTTTGGAGAATGCTTTGACCAAGATCTTCAATGCTAGCAGAGACGATTGTGACTTAGGCATCCCTAGGATACTATGGGCATACAAAACTACAAGTAAGAATCTGACAGGGCAAACACCATTCTGGTTGGTCTATGGACAGGAAGCAATAATGCCAATGGAGTTTATTGTACCTAGTCTGTGCATTGCATCCATCACTGATATTTTAGACACAGGTACAATAGAGGATATATTGGTGCAGTTAGTCCAGCTTGAGGAGGACAGGTTTCTGGCCAGATTCCATCAACAAGTATAGAAATCTAGAGAGAAGGCCTGACATTATTGACATAGTAAAACCAAGAAATTCCAAATCAATGACTTGGTACTACTCTACGACAACAAGTATCTACAGCACCCAAGGAAGTTTTGCATGCACTAGTTAGGGTTGTATGTGATCTAGCAGATAATAGAGATAGGTGTTGTGCGGTTGGGAACCTTGGATGGAATGGTGAATGGAAGTCGGTTGAATTTCTATCAAGACAGTCGATCATCTGCATAGTGACTTGTGTAGCAAAGAAAACCCTTTATTATAGTAGATGTACCATAGTAGCAAGAAAAACCACATAAAAAGTAGAAAAAGAGAAAAACAATAAAAAGTTAGTGATATGAGATAGAAACATAATAAAGTAGAATTCCAAGGTATATAACTTGCATAGTTGGACTGATCATCTTACACAAAGTGAACATTGCGTCAAGTTCAGTGAGAAGATATGGGCAAGCCCTCCTGTGACGAGCAACGAAAATACCATTAAATATAGTCAGGCACGGAAAAGACAACTAGACGATCAGCGTAATGGGTCATCAAAGCATCGTATAAGAATTTACTCAGGAAAGTTGTTAGAAATAACAGTCGATCGATGGTACATGGGAGAACTCACCCGAAGGATTTTGTAATTAAGATGCAATGATGGCACAACTCATCAACTCTGGTGGTGGAGGGGATGTGCTAGTTAAAATGGGATGGGACGGGTATGGTCGACACAAAACCAGAACAGCATAAGAACATCGTGAATGGAACTCATTTTTTTCATATCACATTTGATCAAATAGGAAAGACCCAGCGAGAATAGAGTTGTGCTTCAGCTCGTCAAGCAGGAACATTAGAAAAATGGGGACAGCTTTGCTAGGAATACCACGGACCTCCCCAAGGCTGATTAGAGAAGGCGATATGGTGGAAAAAAATACCAACCTAAATTTTATGGACCAGGACATTATCAAAGCACATCCAGTGCCGAAGTTGGTTGGGGACCCATACTCAGGCACTGAACGCATACCAAAAGAAGGGAATCACATCATTTCCTACATAAAATCTCATGATGAGCAGACCAGAGTTAGTATCTACTTCAAGGGTTACAAATGCTTCGTGATAGTAAAAGAGAAGGAAATGGATCATGATCCCACTAAAAGCAAGGTTTCCTTGAAATTGAACTCGTATACAACACCCCTACTAAATAGAAAGGCATGGAAAAAATATGTAGGTGGAAAGGAAGAGGCTATCGACCTCAATCAACCTCAACACATTACCGACAGAGAAGACGATTACAGAGAGAGAAGGCTCACCAACTATTGTGCCTCTGAGAAGCGATGTTCCCCCCCTCGGCAACATGCCTCCTGATGTTTTCTTTCGTACTTAAGCCGCCATCAGGTGGGATGAGGCCTTCAAGAGGTAAAAGGAGGACCCTATAAGGAGTATTCTGATGAAACATAAAGATTCAAGAAACCAAAGGAAAAATATTGTCTAAGAATTTAGAAACATGGCACACTAAAAAAGGCCACCATTTTCACATAGGTGCAAATAGTTAAGGTTACAGCGCAACAGTTCATTGTAGCATGGAAGAACAAGAAACAAGCATGAGTGGCTCAGGACGAGCCACGGGTCAATTTTGGGGGCTTGTTGGATAGGCAGTTTTGGATATAATTTTGAGAAGAATCTAAGTATAAAGAAATTTCACAGAAGAAAGGGGCACAGAAGGAAGGATTCTCACAGAAGATAGAATGGGAGCAGAAGGATGTGAAGGACGAAGATAGGGAAAATCCAAAAGGATAAATCAAGTGAGCAATAAAAGGAAGTGAAAATGATGATAGTGCGACTTTCCAGAAATAGAAAGGATAGAAGAAAAGTTGTATAAAGAACAAGAAGTAGAAGAGGGCAAAAAGCCAGTTAACTAAAGAGGGCTATGCCATGCATTGTAATGGGTTATTTTGGGAAAGATAAGAATAGAGCTTGAAACCCTATATTTTGGGCTATAATTATGTAACGGGATTGGGATATAGATGATAACATCGACACATATAGATGTAGAGAAAGAGATATAGATGTATGCGTATGTAAGTGTGAGAGAATGTGCACGGAAGAGAATTGAGGTTATGGAAAGATCATGAATGTAATAGTCAATTAGTAAGAAAGAATATGAATAAAGAAGGATTTTAGGAAGGATATTTTGTCTTGTGTTCTTACTTTTCTTTATGCATTCATGATTGATGATATACTCTGCAGGATGAAGTTAGTCTATGAATTGGTTATGCTCAAATGTTCATGTAGGGTTGTGATAGTTTAGGTAATAATACAGAACATACATAAGTTAAGATCAGGAAGAATGATTCATGCATCAGCCTCCCTTTCCCTTACTATTGTAGAAACCTGGTTCTTGCAGCCCCAATAGATACCTCGAGTGAGACTTCATCTGCACAAGCAGGTGATTTCAAAAAGGTCGGTGTCTTGAGGGTTTTGTTGGTCATGGTCAACCTGAACCCTGGGTCTGATAACCCATGTGCAGACAAGAAGTATCCAACACCATGATCACAGATATGCTAGGAATTATTGTGGAGAGGAATCCCCAAGGATGTTTAAACAAATGCAGTAGGCAAGTGTGAAGCCCAACATGAATACATTTTCAAGCATGTTGTTGGCATGTAGGGCCTTGTCGGCTCTGCATTAGGGAATGAAGATCCATGAAGAGTGTTGGGACAGGGGCAGACCCAGGGTTCAATGCTCAAGAGAACACTAAAAAACCCTAACTATCATCCCTTTCAGCAACACCTGCGAAGCAGATGAAGTCTCACCCAAGGTAGAGGCAGGGGTGGTTGCAGGACTCAGATGTCTGCAACCTTAGCTAGGACACCAATCTATGATTATATCTTTTACAGGGCACTTAGCATAGATCATTCATCAATATTTAACACTTATGGTACTTCCCAGATAGCACAGAGCATCGCTGTGAATACTTAGACTAAAGATGATTCAGTACTTAGCCATAGAAATATAGATTAGATTTAGTAGATCAAGCACTAAGCATCTTATATATCAGATCTAACATTCATTCAAAGCATAGATCATAACTAGATCTATTTAATCACAGCAAACACTTAGCCAAGAAGGAGATAAACACATTAGGTTGAAGCACAGAGCACAATACACAAAGTTATCATGGTTCACCCCTACCCTGGGGCTATGGCCACAAAGTATTCTTCTTTATATTATCTCGGTCAAGCGGTTACAGCATAGAGCTTAAGTGACCCTTACTTCACACAGGACAAAAGATCTACGCAGCTCACTAGACCCTTCTTCCTTGCACTCAGCACAAAACTACAACAACTTGCACTTAGTTTTTCAATCTCCTTACAATCATGCACAGAGCACTTTCAATATACATCCAATCACACAGATCCAGCTACTAGCACTAAGCATTTATCTATACATCACATAGATGTACTACTACTCTCTACCTACATTTCCTAAGTATCTATTTATAGATTACAAAATGGGCCTAAGCATGGGTAAACCCATGGGCCAACATCCCTTTCCCTTTACATCAACCCAAAACCCTAAAAGGGACCCAAAAATAGGTCTTTCTTCCCTAATTTCCACTTCGCATTGCGCTCCATCTTTGGCAAGTTGTCGCAGTCCCAAAAATGGTCAAATATGACCAAGTATTCTTCAAAACTTGGTCAAAGGCCAACAAGCCCCCAACACTCACCTGTGACTCATCCTAATTCACTCAGGTCTGATCAATTCCACCTCGAATGCCTCGATCTTGGCTCGAGCTTCTTCGACCTGCTGTAGTACGACAGCCTCTTGCTCAGTAAATTCCTGGATCACTGTGTCATTGAGCAGTCCTTCCAGGCGCTATTCTGCAGTGATGACAACCTGTTCGAGTTCATCTCCCTGGCTTTCAATTTCAGCGAACAGTTGGCATGCATTTTCTTGTATTGGCTGAAGTCATTGGGAGACTTCCATCATTTTACTTTGTAGCATATGTACCTGTTGTTGGGATGTGCATTGTTTTGTGAACCTCTTCATTCTTTCGACTGGGGTCAAATCCTTTATCTGTGCCTATAGTGTGTCTGCATGCTACTTTTCTTTTTGGAGTTGTGCCTCCAATGTCTGCAATTCTAGATTCTCTGCGAGGGCTTCATAAGTCTGGGCACTTCTAGAACTTAGCTGCTTGCATTCCAAGGCAAAGGAGATACTCATTCATCAATATTTAACCCTTATGGTACTTCGCAGATAGCACAGAGCATCGCAGTGAATACTTAGACTAAATATGATTCAGTACTTAGCCACAGAAATATAGATTAGATTCAGTAGATCAAGCACTAAGCATATTATATATCATATCTAACATTCATTCAAAGCATAGAGCATAACTAGATCTATTTAATCACAGCAAACACTTAGCCAAGAAGGAGATAAACACATTAGTTCGAAGCACAAAGCACAATACACAAAGTTATCATGGTTCACCCCCACCCTGGGGCTACGTCCACAAAGTCTTCTTCTTTATATTATCGCAGTCAAGCGGTTACAACAAAGAGCTTAAGTGACCCTTACTTCACACAGGATAGAAGATCTGCGCAACTCGCTAGATCCTTCTTCCTTGCACTCAGCACAAAACTACAACAACTTGCACTTAGCTTTTCAATCTCCTTACAATCATGCACAGAGCACTTGCAATATACAACCAATCACACAGATCCAGCTACTAGCACTAAGCCTTTAGCTATACATCACATAGATGTACTACTACTCTCTACTTTCATTGCCTAAGTATCTATTTATAGATTACAAAATGGGCCTAAGCATGGGTAAACCCATGGGCTGACATCCCTTTCCCTTTACATCAACCCAAAACCCTAAAAGGGACCCAAAAATAGGTCTTGCTTCCCTAATTTCCGCTTCGCGTTGCGCTCCATCTTTGGCAAGCTGTCGCAGTCCCAAAAAGGGTCAAATATGACCAAGTATTCTTCAAAACTTGGTCAAGGGACAACAAAGAGAAAATTATAAGTGGCTTTCAATCTAATGTTATGGTGGACAACACCCTTGTAGACGTGTCTACAAAAAATTGTAGCATAGATCCAGTGGGCGATTTGTTTGACAAAATGAGTAATGAGATGCAGTGTCTTGGATAGTGATGATTGTTGGTTGTGCACAAAAGGGGGTGGGATATGAGGCCTTGAGAATCGTGGCACCCACAAGGAGGCTCGATGGCACCCTTCACAAACCCATTTGCATCAAAGCAGGATACGTCCCTCGGGAAGAAGTCGTCATTTATCAGTCCAAAGGAGCTCTTTGAGAAGAGGAATTCCTTAAGCCCCTCTAGGGTATGACCCACTTGTGGAGTCCAAACCCAAGAACAAGTCTGCAAAGAGGAATGAAAGGCAAAAGGAGAAGAAGTTGCGACCAAGTATTGCTTCATCAATATATGAAAAGGTCAAGCTTCTGAGAACACGATAAATGGACAAGCAACGACAACTAAAAAATAGGGAAAATAGAGATCCAGATGTGGAGGCTCTATAATAATGATGGGTCCCAAAAAATGATCAAGTGCAAGAGAATCTTCAGCTAATAATGTCGATTGTATGTTTTTTTTAAGGAATTCCATTTCAATTCTCAAGGATGTAATTAATGGCAATAAAACTAGAACAATGTGATTGGCAGCAATGAATTCTTGAATCCAATGTCACACGAAAACCTGATTGTGAATAACTCCATATGTGAATTGAAGATAATTGGATTGGTAAGAGGCAATGGTTTGAATGTCATTGGAGTTATCAAGACAAGAACTTCAGGTTCTAGGACACCCAATAATAATCCATTCTATAGAAATGGGAAGATTAATGTGGGGTACCACCATAGTGATTTTACCTTGACGGGGTTATTCATCCAGTTGTGTGCAGGATCTGGTCATGGGTGATCTATCAAGATATATTATGGATGGAGGCATTGGTAAAGGTCTAGGTGGCATTCTATTTAGTGCATTTCCATGGACAAGGCCAAATTCAATGAACATGTATCTGGATAAATTCAAACAGTTTCAAATATATCAAAAAATTATGGCAAATATGCAGAAAATGATGGAGTTTACTTTGGTTTGGAATTTATAGTTCTATCAAAATATTTCCCTGATCAAAAAGATTAGAATTTTTTCCATAATATTGGTCCCATCCACAAAGTTTCAGATCTTAGTTGACATGGTTATTCTTTTCCTATACATATAGAAAGCATACAAAGGAACTGCAGCACAATTGATGAAGGATTGGTATAAAAAAGTGTTGATTCCTTTTCTGTAGAGGCTCAAATAAATGGTTTTTATTATCATAAAAGTATATGGAAGCCAATATATAGAATAATTTCAAACTTAATTCTACATGCAGATGATGTTATACATGAAATTTCGGTATTTTTCTCAATATAGGTGGTAGGCTAACTACAAGGATGACTAGTATTGCCCATCGGGTTTGAAGCTCATTCAGGCACATTGAGAGACCTCAATTTGTTGTTTCATTTGTCATTCAAATGCTAGTGATGTGAGACCAAATTGTCTTAGCTACATTTTTAATAGAGCATTGTTTTGCAGCATAGTTTCGTTGTGAAAGTGTTGGAAACGGAGTTTTTGTAACGAAATACTCCACAATGCAAAAGTTCTGAAGAAGATAGATTTTCTGCAAAAGCGTTGTAGACAGAGTTTTTGTAGCGAAATTCACCAAGCATGATGGGGAAGTGTACAGTCAGCCTATATCTGAGTCTATTCAACTTCCATCCAAAGAGATTGTTCCAAATCATCAAGTGGATGAGAGATTCAAGTGTTTTACCATTGAATCATGAAAAAAGAATGGTAAGAGAATCAAAGAAAAATATCAATCAATCATCCCAAAATTCAAGGCAGAAAAGTATTATATTTCTAGATTTGGTGGCAGGGTATCCTTTGTATAGATCATCATTTAGAATCAGATCCCAAATTTTTAGGATAAAGACTAGATTTGAAGGATTTTGTTCCAGATTTAAAGGAGGAATATTAGCAAGCAGAAGATTGTTTCCATATTCAAGAGCTTTTGAAAATCTATCATTTTTTAATGTAAAGGGGTTCGGGTGCTAAGAAAACCATTGTAACTTGTTTCATCGGTTTTAATATTTAAAAATAATTTTTTAGCAGAAGTACATGATTTTTTTGTTTCAAAGATTCTTGTGTTGGTAATCTTCAGTCTGTCTCTTAGTGAATGTTTTCTTTTTCGTAAATCACTATGTGTTACTCTTTTATTTATAAATGAATATTTTATGGATACAGAATTCATTTTCAGTGCTCTATATCTCTACATTCAACTATCTACATCAGTCCTATGATATTATAGCACAATTCATCCTAAGCTAGATGCTCTGCTATTATTGACTTGTAACTTCTTTTTTCCACGACCACCATACAACCATTGTTTAATGTATTATAGACTACTAGCTATCTTGCCTTCGAGAACACTTATTCATACCAACCAGTATTGAAAACCTTTATTTGATATCTTTCTTTATGACTCCATGCCCAGCAGATGTTTCACTTTGTCCTACCATATTTTAAAACCCTATGTTGATTATTTGGGTTGGTTGTCCTTGTGTCAACCCTTGAAGAAAGTCTGGTAGCAAATTCTGGTAGCACAAAGGTTTGGGTAATGGACCCAAGTTTGTTTGATGTATAATGGTATGAGTTTTAATATATTTGAAGATAAGACTATTCTATATGGATAGTACATGTCATGCAATTTATAGTGGTATGTGGAACGTCACATAACTCCTCGCGGTTAGATATTTATGGCCATGTGAAGTTGGAGAACCCTCATGAATCATCTAGCAGCCCCAAAAGATCAAAGTAGTCAAAGTGGTTGCAAAGAAGAATTTGTTTAAATAATAAAGTGAAGTGATGAGTGTACTATAATTAAAAGTGGATACAAAATAAATTATATAAATAATAAATTTAATGGAGAAATTACTAAGTGGACAAGTGGTTAGAAGTGGGTTAGCCTAAAATAAGGAAAGTGGTTTAAGAGATTTTAGAAGGTAAATAATAAAGTGAAGTGATGAGTGTACTATAAGTCAAAGTGGATACAATAGAAATTATTTAAATAATAAATTTAATGGAGAAATTACTAAGCAGACAAGTGCTTAGAAGTGGGTTAGCCCTAAAATAAGGAAAGTGGTTTAAGATGGTTAGAAGGTAACCCCTTGAGGAAGCTACATAAAAGTATAAATAAGAGGCAAGGGTCTCTCATTTTAATCACACTTGAGCATATTGAATATCTACAAGTGACTGAAGTAACCAAAGGATATTTAAGGCTAATTTCAGAGGGAAGGTGAAGTAAATAAGGCCAAAATTCAAGGGAGGATAAATTATTTTAATGATGCTTTCTAAGGTATGTTATTTACAGGTCATCTCACCATTTTCGTAATAATTTTTTTTCTAGAATGATTCAGACCAAAAAATATGGAGTTCGTTGAGGAAATATATCCACGTAGTTGTGATAAAAAATTCATCTTGTGGGTCGTTGTATTTTTGGAGTTACACTCCGTGGAAAATAGGGTTTGTGGCTAGTCCTGAAACTAGTATAAAACAGGTGTTTCGGGTAAAAATGTCATAACTTCTTCATAACAGATCCAAATTCAGTAAGACAAAATGTATTGTTTAGAGTACATTATGTAGTATGTTTTGTACCATTTTCAGTTCCATATAAGAAATATTTCACGCGAGGCACGCTCTACAATTTCAGTCTCTAGAATAATCCAGAATTCAACAAGGTATGTCATTTTTGCTATAACTCCTTTTCTGAGAGGTTCCAAGTAGTGAAACCCGGAGGAATTGCATAAAAGAAACTGAAGAAAATAGTGTACCATTTTTAGATCTTTATTCATTACAGGTACATATTTATGATTATTGCAAGTCAGGGTTGTTGACTACTCCAAAATTAGTCATGTGAGACTAAAGTAAAGTTTGATGAAAATTCTAGTCTCTTGTTGCTAAAGTTAAGGAAGTTTTTCAGGTATGTGATCATATACACCAGGTCTATTACATAGTTACAAATCAGATTTGGATGATGAAATTGATGAGGGATTTTGGTTGAGGTACATGTTGGGTACATGGTTGAGACAAGTAGTTGATGAGTTGGCACATACATGAGGTGTATAGTTGATGATGTTGGTACATCTTGATGAGTCGTAGTAGATGAGTAGTTGGTGCTTCCAATGAATGTAATTCTTAAAGACATATAAGAAAAAGCATTATGTGGTTTTCTCCCGCTTTGGGTTTCCACGTAAAAACATCAGTGTACTTTGTATGTGTATGATTATTCATTTGTTCATTGTTTATTTACTCTACAACGATTGGATGATAATGCTACATTGATATAACACTTTCATTTTATGTTTAAAAATGATATTATTTATCTATTATTGATTCACCCCCCTCTCATTAATCCAACAATTGTTATCAGAGCAAGTTCCTTCAGGAAACCGTTTAACCACTGGAAGGAGATCATGGACTATTCTGAGAATGGAGTACCATTGTTTAATGGTCAGAATGGTTTAAAGTATGAGTTATGGAGTGGAAGGATGAAATTATTTTTATAGTCACAGGGGTATTATATTTGTCTAGGAGTCGTTACAGGATATGATAGTTCAAAAAGGGAAAAGACTGCAGCCAAGAAGGAATTGAAGAAGAATAACATGTTGGAATATTGGTTGTTGTCATTGATGTCAACCCTAGTCATGGGTTTTGGACCGCAAGATTGATGAAGGTATTTGGACATGAAGAAAAATGCACATGCAGATAAAACACCCATGGATGGATAGTATACATCATTTTGTTTCCAGTGGTATGTGGCACGTCACGTGGATCGTCATGGTTGAGGAGAAATGAATTTTTGAAGATGACAAAGTGAATTGAAGAAGGAAGTACATGTAGGCCCTGAAGATAATTAAAGAAAAGAATTACAAAATAAGAAAGTGTCAGGTC